>OVBA01009125.1:0-11164 GCA_900406435.1 Lepidium aucheri | reverse complement strand
GATGAACACTCTTTCTTATCAATTTCTTGTGCATGCTACAAATGAGGGGGGGGTGAAGAGGTATTTATAGCCTCCAAAAGATCTTACAATACAAATCTAGATTATTCTACTCTAATCTCCTTAGCCTAAATATTTCTTGCATCTCTAGATATTTCTAATACAATATCTAGATTTTTGTTACATATATCTAGATTTTTCCACATTACTAACTAAACATTATCTATAGAATTATCTAGAATACTTAAAGAGGTGGAAACCTTCTAGAGTATTTCTAGATAAATTCTAGAATTTGGGCTTAGTTTTGGGTTTGCTCCAAAAATAGATAATTGGATCACTAACCCATATTTAAGGCTAACCCAAAATCAAGTTTAATTTCAATAACCTGCTCGTCCAGAGAAATCACAACATTTCGTACCAAAGTCATCTTTAAAATCTTATGTTCATAGGAAAATAAGAGTTTGAAAAATCCTTGATATTCCGACATGAATTCAGAACACCAGAGATACTTTGCTGCTCACAACATAACAACTCAAGAGGTAGAACTAATATAATGATAGATTGATAGGTCTACCACGAATTGTGGTCCACAATGAATAAGCTTCGTAATTAATTGAGGATTTTTTAATTCCCTAATCAGAGGGATGAGGAACATGACTGATTTGTAATCTTGGGAAGCCATTCACTGTAGTAGTTATGGCAATCCACATCAGTTTGAGAGAGAGCTCCAAGCGGCGTCACCGTAATCTACAAATGATCGTTTGTTTATTTTATAAAGTGAATTTCCCAGCAAATTTTTGTAAGGTGTGGAGATGAGTTGAGAGGCAAATATGAAATTCTTACAAATCCTTTTTGTAGGAAGTGAAGATCAGTTCCTTCTTCAACCACACTACTCCTTAGCTATCAACCAAAAGAGCAAGGGACACACTATCATGAATCCAAAAGCAAGTAAGATCAGAAACAATTGTAAAAACTCATCAACGGTACCTCTCTCTTGAATAAACGACTATTTTTTGAATGAACAGATGTGTCGTTGTCTGATGAAACTACTCCTGACTCTGTTTCCATTGTCATTGTTGATAACATCTTTGGCCCTTGTGCTTCCTCTTCTACTTGTTTCCATCCCATTTTACCCATGCTTTTACCTTGTCTAGTCAGTTTGTATCCCTTGCATTTGGATAAATGAATTAGACATAAAATACTCGGAGGTAAGTTAGGCGTTAGCATAAGAGAATATCGTGGAAAGCTGTGACTGAGACTACCTTATGGTTAGCAATATCAGTTGGCAAATCGATATTCAGAAAGCATTTCGTTGGGTGAGTTTTGTTCCTGATCGCATTGAGTATGCCGTTGACAATGGGCAAGCAAGCTTGGGCAGCAAGGACAAAATCATTAACATTGATCTCTCCACGTTTCCTAAAGCATTAGGGGTGAATAAATTAGTAAAGCTTATGATTGCAACATAAATAAGTTGGAATTAACAACAATATGTGAAGGCTAAATAAAAAGTTAATATCATGACAACAAACAGAAAAGAAATAGCCTACATGTTCCGAAAATTTTAAAGTATGAAGTTTAATCTCTGCGAATAGAACATTACTTTCTTGAGGATATACTCTTACCAATCATATGATATAGAGATAGAAGGCACATCATAAATGAAGGCTTCACGAGCACCAGCAACAGTTCCAGAGTAGACGCTGTGATAGAAGTAATCAAGTAACAGCCTGATAAGTGATAAACTCAAGCTGGGTCCATATAAGCATAACAGGGAGAATATTAATTTGAATTGGTTAAAGTGATGTTTGGTTGTCAGTGAAACATTCTAAGTTTCTAACTAGTATTTATCCTTTTCTATTCTCAAAGTCTTGTTTAACGATCGTGGTAGATTTATAGAGTTTGAATGCAATTTTTTACAGAGAAATTACAGCTGCACCCTATTACTTGGAACCAAACTTCCCGTGGTGAGAAAAAAGGAAACCAAAACAACAGTAAACAGAGGAAATGTTCACAGACATGTTATATCCGCAGTTGCTACCCACGTTTATACCACTAAGAACCTGCATGGAGAAAACAAACAGACATTATCTCTAGAAAATTCAATAGAACGACAAAAGAATTGGAAGACTAGACCAACAGGTATTAGATGTTTCCTCTAGATAACGCAGAAGCAACACTTTTTAAACACAAATCGAAAGCACTAGTGGCACATAATCTAAATCAAATTTCATCAGAAGTCTTTTAGTGACACTCCATAGGATCACTGTAATCATTTGCAGCACAATCTGATTACCAGGTCAGGAAGAGAAGGGAAGAGTGCATCTGATAAGCCTAGACTTGTGCAATCAGCGGGGGTTCCTTCAGAGCATACAGAACCGAATTAACCAGAGGAGAAAAGACAAGAGCCAACAATTTGACAAACATTCAATCAAAAAATATGATATCACTCAAACCATATAATAAACATGATAAAGTGTTCATATCTCATGATCTAGAAGATTTTCAAAGCTTTGTAAATTTCTTTTTGAAACTTATTAGCAACAGAAACAAACCAGAAACAGCATAGGCTGTAGCTCCATCAATCTCTACTCGTTTTGCAGTGAGGGGTCTGCTCCATATTATACCGTGACTAACAGCAGATTTCTCCCTGGAAATTGTCATGATCAAGTAATAGTTACAAATAACTTCCACAAAGCAAAACACAAAAAAGAACTGAGAAAGAATCTGATGTACAATTTGAATGGACCAAACGCCCGACACATCAACAAATCACAGCAAAAAATAACACAAACGTGTAGAGTAACATCTGCACACACAGTTGCGAGCACGAAGCACGCTAAACGTATAACCATTCCCAGATTTCTTAAGAATATAAAAGACTAGACAGTTTCAATACATTCTAGTGAAATCCAATACAAATTCATCATAAAAAAGCCAGTTGATCGAACATCAAAGGCGATTCAGTTACATTTTGTACAAAAAGTGGAGTAAACGTACGAATCAGGAGCGCAGACGCGAACATCGTAGAGGTTGGTGGAGACGAGGACGCGAACCAGGGAACGAAGGCCAGGCGCGTTGATACCGTCGTCGTTGGTAACCATGATGACCGGCCGGTCACCGGGGATACTATGTCCGCCGTCAGTTTCCATCGCTCCGGTCAAAGAAATCCCCACGCGCGTAAGAGTAAGAGCTTCCGTATGAGTGAAGAGTTTAATTTGATAATGAGGAGTGAGGACCTTTAGAACTTATTAATATTCAGGAAGTTAGGAACTAGCCGTCCGAAAATGACATTTCGTTTTGGTTTACTGGTTAAACTGGATTAAGCTAATTTTTTTTTTTCGTCAACGTTCGTTTTATTGGAGAAATAAAGGACAAACAGAAAAAGTTCGAGTTTTAAATTAGGGGTTAACCAAACCTTCTTTCTTCTCTTTCTAACTCTAAATTTTTCAATTGCTTCATCTAAATTCTTCCTTTATTTTTTTCCGAATAATTACTATGAACGTTGACAGTGGTTCAGTCAGCACCGTCACACTCACTATATTTTGCTTCTCCGGTAAAGAAATTTCGCTATAAAGTTATCGGTTTCAGCATAGTTCGGTAATAAACTCCAAGAAATCTATCTTCGGTAGTTCCAATTTAAGTCGGATTCTTGGTCTCTATGCCAGGCAAATCAACGATCATTACTTCTCGACACTCCATAAACCTTCGGCTTGTGATGATTTTTTCTTTTTCACATGTGGTTCTATACCTTCAGGCAGTAATTTGAAAGCCTAAACTTACCACCAAGAAGAGAAGAGGAGATAGAGAGTAGATAACGTTGATTAATCTTTTGTTTTTTTTTGTCTCACATCAAAAAGTTGATAAACAAAAGATGAGGCCTGCCTCATACTTTGTACAAGAGGAAAGACCTCTTTAATTTAGACTTAAGAAATAACAAAATAAAACTTAAGATCAACTATTACAAATCTGGGATAACAGATTGAAACATGATAAGAAAAAACAGAGTAAAGTAAGGTAGGTAAAGGTAAAAACAAAAGAAGATAGAGGTGTGGAAACAAAGTTATTACGTCTTTTTGTTCTGCAACTCCAAATCACCATCCACAGAAAGTTTCACTTCTGGTTCCATAGTGTTGTTTGCCTCGATGTGTTTAACTTCAGCTTCAAGAGTTTGATCAAAGTCCAGATACGCTAGAGGATCAACCGAATGATTAGGGATTGCCAGTTCCAAATCAATGGGGTCTGGGGTTACGTCCGCCATGAAGGTGTCTGCTGGATTGTTCAAAATGTCCTCAATGGTTACCCTCGTGTTAAGATAGTCTGAAGCTTGCTCTGTGGTGATTTCAGGAATAATTAGTGGAGGTTGCGTCGTCAGAGTAGCGTGTGATGAAGAGTCATTGTCCTAGCCTCCTGATACATTGGAGTGGATAAGAAGGTTAGGGCACTGTTTCTTCCAAGATCAAATTGGTTAAAGGCTTGCCAAAGGTTGTTATCCATGACTCTCAATTTTGTGTTGCTTGCCTTGGAATATCTCGACCTATTTATACTTGCATAGCCTGAATCTGGAAGTCTCTTTATCTTCCTCTTGTTTTGTCTTATTAGTCTCGGGGAGCTCACGTTATCTTGCCGGATCTTGCATGGAAAAGATTTGCAGCCAAGGGAAAAAGCATGCAGGATTATGAGAGAAACGAGGAAGTGGCGTGCTGGATTGAGTCTAATTAGCATAGATTGCCACATGTCTTGAGGCGAGTGGTTGAGAGTGGCGGCAAAGAGAGAATTAGAAATAATTAAACTGAAATTAGAAAAAGACAAAACACAAACAATCATTACGGAAAGGCATGAGAAAAGGAAATCATTGAGATCCTCTAAACTGGCCAATCAGGATAAAAGCTTGTCTAATAAGAAACTTGGAAGTTGAGCTAGCGAATTCTGACTTAGGTAGACTCTAGTTGCTAGGAGCAAGACAAAAGGAATATGACAAAAAAGATGTAGAGATCTGAAAGTAAGCTTCCTGGTTACACGTGTGAGGGATCATGAATCATGTGGGTTGGTGCCAAAAAGAAACATGAATTTGAAAATCTGACTGACACGGATTTTATTCTAAGGTTCCAGATAAAGGGGAGCTTGATAGGGAGGGTGGGAAGTTCAAAAAGATGATTCATGGCTGAGGATCCAGCGAGGTAGGCCTATAGCTATATAGTCATTAAACCTCTTGTCCTTGATGACACTGGCAGCTATATCCTTTGATTTGGAATTCAATTTGGGCGTGGTCAGCTTGAAATGGCAGTCTTAAAATTAAGTCTTCAATTCATCAACTCTCCTTAGCCATGCTTGGTATCTAGGCCATTGGCTTGGTTTAGATAATGCTTTAAATAAGCTCTAATTGTCAATGCCAATCGAAATATCACAAGCTTCAAGCTCAAATCCAGAAGACATAGCCCATAATAGCCCTTAGAAAGAAAGATTCATGAAAGAGGCTGATCCTGTGATAGTGTGTCGACCGTGTATGTAACTCTTGGTGATCTTATTGTATAGTATAAAGGCTGCTCCATTCAAAATAGATTTTGTGTCCCAAGCCACTGCCCAGTTCAAGTTGCTCTCTGCAGGACTTGAATCATGGCTTGCATAATCATTCATTTGGGTTCTGGTGGGGGCTCTTTGTTGGTCAGATTTGTGTCGTAGATGGAGCCATAAGTTCATATCAGAGATGGCTTCATTGACCTTGAATAGAAGGTTCGGTTGGCTTTTTTGGATTAAGATCTCATTTCTAGTTTTTCAAATTGTTCAGAGGATCCAAGGGAAGAATTTGATACTATTGTGGCTGGTTCTATCCTAGAAGTATTTAAAGATTAGAAAAGCCAGGTTGAAGTGTAGGAAGGTGATGGAAAAACCATTGTAGGAGAATGGGATGTTAGAAAGAGCTAAGATTTATCTGGATGTATGCCAATAGAACAAACAGTGATTAATGGTTTTTGGAGCACTGTTGCAAATGTGACATGTATCATCATTCAGAAGTTTCCAGATCTTTAAGCCAGTTGAAACTGCAAAGCCATCAGATAACGCTCTCCAAAGAAATAACATAATCTTATTGGGGGCTTTCATCTTCCAAATCCTACTTATGAGAGCATTGATTAGGTTGTTGTGCGTATTTATAGAGGAGTTTCCTGTCAATGTGGCTTCTTGTTGGAGTAGGCGATATCCGCTTTTGACAGAGTATTCCCATGAGGGATTCAAACTCCAAATCCATGAGTCTTTTTGCGTAACACAGGGGGGAAAGGCTAAGGATAAGGTTAGCATCTCCTTTAAGAAACAAATCCCTGATTTTATCCTCGTTCTAGTTTGTCCCACAGATTAGATCAGCTACTTTCAGGTTTACATCAAAGCGTGTTTCTCTGCTTATTGGTGCTCGAGGAGAGTCTTGACAAATCCATCTGGAATTCCAAACATATGTATCTTGATCATCCCCAATTTGTCGGAGTAAGCCTTTGATGAGTAGCTCCTTCCCAAAGCTTATGCTTGTCCAGGCATAGGAAGGTCTTGGTTGAGAGTTGCTGTTCAGGAATTCACCGTGAGGGAAATACATGGCTTTAAAGACTCTGGCTAATAGAGAGTTTGGTTGGTTGATGATGCACCAAGCTTGTTTAGCAAGCAAGGCTTAGTTGAAATCCTCAATAATTCTAAAGCCAAGCCCCCCATTCTTCTTGGATTTGCACATTTTGTCCCATGAGACCCATAAGATCTTCTTCTTGTCATTTGAAACATTCCACAGAATCGACTCATTGCAGTAGATATTTTTTGGCATTGGTATTTTGATAATTTGAAGCATGTCATTGCATACACTGGGAAGACCATGAAAACTGATTTTATTAAGGTTTCTTTATCGTCTAGAGACAAGGTCTTGGAGAACTAACTGCTTACACAGGAGTTTAGTTTCTCAGAGATGTACGAAAATAAGTTTCGTCTGGATCCATGGAAACAGTCAGGCAGTCCTAAATATTTCCCAATACCCTTGTCTTCGTGAATGTGCAAAATCTCTTTAATCTCATTTTTAACTCCCAGAGCCACATGTTTGCCAAAAGCAATAGCTGACTTATCATAATTTATTGTCTGTCCGGAGATTTCTTCATACTTGTTCTGACCCATTTTGAGTTGGCGTGCTTCTTGGACCGAGGCTTTGAAAATGAAGAGACTGTCGTCTGTATACAAGAGATGTTGTATAGTTGGTCCTTGGTTGTTAAATTTGATTCCAGAAATGAGGCCATCTGACAGGGCTTTGTTCATCAGGTGGACGAGAGCTTATGTGCACAGGACAAAGAGAAAAGGCACCAGAGGGTCTCCTTGGTGAATTCCACGTTGAGGTGCAATAAAACCATATGGGGATCCATTAATCAGTACTAAGTACCTGGCTGAAGTAACACAGTACATTACCATCTTAACCCAATTTTTGTGGAAACCAAGTTGGAGGAGAGTGGTTTCAAGGAACCTCCATTCAAGTCTGTCATAAGCTTTGGACATATATGTCTTGATTGCCATAAAGTTTCGTTGTCCATGATGGTTTGATGCAAGGTGATGAAGTATCTCGTGAGCCACGAGTATATTGTCTGAGATGAGCCTGCCTGCAGTGAAGGCACCTTGCGTTTCAGAGATAATCATGGGAAGCAAAAGCTGCAGTCTCTGAACCATAATCTTAGAGATGATTTTGTAAAGCACCGAGCAAAGGCTAATAGGTTTGAAGTTTTTCATTTCTGTAGGATTTGTACATTTAGGAATAAGGGCAATATGAGTGTAGTTGCATTCTGATGGAAACCTTCCCGTTTTAAAGGCTTCTTTTATTTCTAAATTTATCTTAGGGCCAATGGATTCCCAACATGATTAGAAGAAGACGCCTGTCATGCCGTCAGGACCTGGGGAACTGTCTCCACTTATGCTCCAAACTACATTGTGAATCTCTAAGTTGGTTACTGGTGCAAGTAACTGCTGGTTCATGGTCTCAGAGACTTTCATGGGAAGATCACTTAGGGCCTAGTTTATTCCAGAAGGTCGGGATGATTTAAATAGGTCTTTAAAGTATTCTGTTGCAATATATCCTTTGGAACCTTCTTCAAGTTGTTTGATGCCATTTTTGTCTTGGAGGCAGATCATTCTGTTCTTGGCTCTTTTATGTTTGACATAGTTGTGGAAGAATTTTGAGTTCTGATCTCCAACTTGCATCCACTTCTCCTTGCATTTCTGTTTCCAAAATTGTTCCTCATTCATGTAAAGGATTCGCAAGTCTTTGTTGATTTTAGCAATCAGCGTAATGTTAGGGTAATTTTTAGACATTTCTATTTCCAAAGTATTCCTCAGTGATTCTTCTGATGAGTTGGCTGGCTAGTGGTGTTGTCTTTTCCAGACTGAGATTTGTTTCCTACATTCAACGATGCAGTCCATAGAGTTGTTACCATTATCAGAAGCCGCTTTTGACCAAGTTCTTAGCACAAGATCCTTAAACCCTTTTCTTGATAGCCACCTTCTGTCAAAGTAGAAACAAGGCATGTTGAGTTGTCTGACATGATTGTGGTGTAAAGGGGTCTATGGTCAGAACCAAGGATGGGCATATAAGTCGTTGTGGTTCTGGAGAAGTGCTGGATCCATTCAACATTTCCATAGCTTCTATCTAACCTGCATTGGATCCATTCTGTTCCCCTAGTGCCCATCCATGAGAAGTGGGGTCCAGAGCTGTGTATTTCCTTGAGACTACAAATATTCAGGAAAGAGCGGAATGCTGAGAATGATTTCTCCGGTCTGAGAGGGCCTCCAAGCTTATCATCATTAGAATATAAATCGTTAAAATCACCATTGATGATCCAGGGCTAAGTTCTGTGGGCTCCAAAATCATGTAGTTTAGACCATATCTCTTGTTTCTGATGAGTGACTGAGTGACCATACACAATGGTTGCTGCAACCGTGGTAGACCCAACTGTGAAGGGACCATCAATATAGTTATTCGAACTATCAAGCACCTGGAATTGGAAATGGTCTTTCCAGTAGAGGGCTAATCCTCCGCTTAGTCCTTTAGGTTCTACTGTATAGAGATAATCATATCCAGTCCATTTCTGGATTGCCTGCATGTGGTTACTTTTGTTTTTTGTTTCAATGAGGAACATTATGTCCGGAAAAAGTTTCCTACGTATTTCCTTAAGACGTCGAATTGTCAAGGTGCTCCCCACTCCTTGACAATTTCAACTGAGTATACTCATTGAGTTTTGGGTGGCTTAAGGGGAGCCACCAGACCGGTTTACAGGTTATCTGAATCTGTATGAGTTTCCATAGAGTACCTTTGATCAAGTTTTTGTTTCTTCTTGGAAGCGTATCTTTTGAATTTTCTCGATGTTGGTACCAGGCCCAAAATCTTTAGCGGGCTCAATAATAGTGAATTGGAGAAGATGGGCCGAACAGATGACTAGGCGAGCCTCATGAAGTTCCTTGGGCCGAGCATACGAAACCCAGAAGAACAAAGCCGACTAGGCGAGCAACCTTGTCCGCGTAAGACTCACTCACCAACCTTCACCATGCTCGCCGGAGATCAAGGAGAAAATCTCGGAGAATCTTGAGAGGATCTAGACCCAAAACCCTAGGGCCAAAAGCCTATAAATAGTAGTCCTTGACCTTGGGAAAGGACACGAAAAACGGAGGGAAAGAAAACCTTAGAACTCAGGAACTAGAACAAGAGAATTGTTTGATCTCCATTTATAACACGTTTTCATCTAATAAAGGTTTTTAATTCAAAGTTCCACAATTTTCTAACTAGTGTTGAGTTTCAGCATCAACATTTTGGTGCCCACCGTGGGGCCGAATCAATTTAACCTCAAAGTAAATCAACTGAATGGCTAAAATGGATCGGTTGAACAATCAGAGTGACATACCAACGACCTCAAACACAGGCCAAAGGGGACAACCGTCAAACACCGTGAACACACGAGGACAAACCCTAACTGACTTGCGGCAGATGATGGTAGACCTGGTGGAGCAAAGTAATCGACAAACAGATCAAATCCTCGAGAGGCTTAACGCCCAGGATCAACGATTTAATCAACTCCAGGCGCAGCTCCCCCAGCAGAACAATCAGCAACCTGCTAATCCACCGGCGGACCCGGCAAGAACTAACCAAAACGAACGACAACATGAAAACATCGAGCGCCGAGCACCAGATGAAGAGGAACAGGAAAGCGACGCTCGCCAAATAACCGACCCATATGAGGGGATAAATCAACCTCAGGAAAACGACATAGCCAAAGAGCTAGAAGAAATGCGCACCCTCCTCGCCGCTCAGCGAGCAGAGCATACACAAATGAGGTCTCAAATTCACCGAGCGACTACTTCGTCCCCCGACATCCATAGAATGGTGGAATCTACGAGACAATCCTCTTTTACCTGGCGGATTCTGACCGCCACAATTAAAGATATAGGAAACATCAAGTTTCCCTCCTATTCAGGAGATTCTGATCCGGTGGCCCACTTAAGGATATTCCGGTTCACCGCGGTAAAAGCGCATTACAGCGATGAGGAAAGGGACATAGGACTCTGTAGGATTTTTACCGAAAACCTAACCGGACCAGCGTTAGAGTGGTTTTCCTCGCTAAGGGTCGGATCAATCAATAACTTTGAGCAGCTCGCGGAATGTTTCCTCAAACACTTTTCAATCTTCATACAAAAGCAAACATCCGCTGATAATTTGTTTGCAACCCTTCAGGAGCACAACGAACCATTAAAGGATTATCTGGCGAGATTCAAAAAAGTAAGGTCGTACAGCATAAATATCACTGATGAGGTCGCAATTTGCGCGCTCAAGATGGGGCTTTGGCCCAAATCAAGTTTCCGACAGGAGCTATATGTTCATCCCGTCGAAACCCTCGACGATGCTCTTTACCGAGCAGCTAACTTCGAAAAAACGAACAGGGCCGAGTTCAAAAAAAGAAACTCCCGATGTCCCAAAGGCAAGTAAGCGACCTGTAAGGGAGGAAACTCAAGGTCGGCATTCGTATGCTGTGGNCTGCGACTACCATCAAAGAAAGGGTCATTCCTTGGAAGACTGCATTGTAGTCCAACGACTCAAGAAAGAAAATCGTTGGCGAGAAGAAATGCGCCAAACCAAATGGGTCCCAAATGAGTCCGCAGATAACAGGAGAGA
>OVBA01009124.1:0-11165 GCA_900406435.1 Lepidium aucheri | reverse complement strand
CACTACCTTTGGAGGTTACTTTTGAAGAAAAAAACAAATGGGGTATATTTTGCATTCAAAATGGGATCTTGAGTCGTTTAAGTCATTTTTCCTAAAAATAATGATACAATATATTATTTTTATAAAATTTATGTTATTTTATTTGATATCTTTACAAAATTCACATATAAAATTAATGTTATCTTTAGTGCTTTATGTATATTCTTAAAATTTAATTATAGAAATATAAAAATAAAATTTAAAATGAACTAAATTATAGTTTTTATGTCTGCAAGCATGTACGGGAGAGTCATCTAGTTATATATATAAAAAGAAATTAGGTGTCTCGAACTTACACATCAGCTTTTTGGAAAGATGTGGAGCTGGCATATTTTAATAGATATCAACTGCAAAACTTATTTAGCATACCAATCAAATTTTTACATTAATAGAATTTATCCCATAATGAGGTCGAAGTACTGACAAATATTATATCTTTGGTTCTTTTTCTCGGTTTCTTGTATATTCAATAATGAGTTTACTTCCCGAGAAAGCTGGTGGATCCTCCTCTTCTCAAACAGCACCCGTCACTTGAATTGGTGGAGATATCACCTCTCTTTTCATGATAAAAAATCAAATTGCTTGCTCTAATTAATACGGAAAGTACAAAGAATTCGAGAAGAAGGTGAGAGGCCAAAATGTTTTACATTTCATTATTTGCTTTCAACAAATTGCTAATCAAGCTAGTGATGAATCTTGATTCACTATGTTAAAAGGGTCTTAATCCTATTCGACTTACTCTACAAACAGATCAAGTAAGTCTTACTTACACCAGAAAAATGCTTAGATATGTTTAGAGTGTAGCATTTTTTTACTAATTTGTTGATTTTTTGTGTGTTCGGTGAAGGATATACCATGTGGTACTGAAGGAGGTGTCATGTTTACCTTTGAGAAGATGGAAGTAAGAGTCTTACGTTTTGTTTTTCTGCTAGTATCACCATTGCTTAAAGTTTTGTTGATGTTAATTGATTGTATTGCTGAGGATGAACATTTCTTAGGTTGTTAATTGGTTGTGTAAGGATCATGTCTATGATACTTTGCTCAACTATAGTGTGAACTATGATCACATGGATATATGACAAGATTCACCATGAGATCAACCCGTTCTATAGTTAATACTCGCTTTAGTAAGCCTTTAAATGGTGAATGCAGATTAAAAATACAGATCATGTAAATCATGCAGAACATATGTAGATTATGCAATTCATGCGGAACATATTCTATATTATTATTTTATTATAAGATTTCTTTTCTAATTTTAATTTTAATAAAATTTCATGTTCTTCTAATTAGCTAATGTATTAATATAAAAATATATATACAAACCTAAAAACTTGCATCTTACTGCAATACTATATATCACACTTAAAGAATTTTTTAGTATTGTACTACTAAATTGATGATATTTTTAATAGATTAAATTTAGTATTATTTTAATTACACATACGGTAAAATAAACTATTTTTGTTAAAATCATTTAAATATAAAATAAACTATTAAATTGTTAAAACAATCTAAGCATAAGTAAACTATTATTTTGTTAAAATAAAAGAAAATCAAACTTAGCACACATATACATATATATATATGTATATATAGACACATGTTTAACTTATAGTACTTATTTTAATTTCAAAACAATAATAGTTTTGAAAAGAAATGATCAAAAAGGTATTTATGTTTTTTTGTCATTGTTAATTAAATTTAAAAACGGAAACAACTGTTCGAGACATACAAGGGTGATAAATATAAAGTCGGCAGAAAAAAGTACTATCTCTGGATACTAAGTCCAAAGAAGGAAAATTGAAACCCAAACAAGAAAAGCTTTTAAACTTGCCTCGAAAAAGATTTTACTAGGATCTCAAACCAGAGACTCAAGACTACTATTCCAAAGATGACCGAATACTAAGAACATCGCCTAAAAAATTGAAGCCCAAAGCAATGATGAAACCTCCTATGGCGAATAAGTGTACCATTGAAATGATGAATAAAGACCTATACAAGCAAGATTGTATCTCACATCTCCCGGAAATGGCAAAATCGAACCAAGACAAGGTCGACTATTTGACTTTTGGATAGGACCCTTGAAAAAATAAGACCTCGAACTAGTCTTGAAAGTACAGACTAAGAGCATAACTTACCTCTACACAAAAGATATTGGACCATAAAAGCACACACTCGACCAAACCAGAGAGGAAACAAACCATCAACCCAAGATAGCAGTAGAGAGAAGTACTACCTAGCAACCTAACTAGAACCCTATCAAAGGTAAACCAACACAACTAAACCAAATAAAACCAACTTGAAAATACAAAACAAAAGGCCAAAAACGGTTAATAGCAAACCATGAATGCAACTAAAGCTAGATCGGACGAGGTATACCACCGGAGAAAGCATGGTCAGAGAATAAGACCTCACCAAAGCCGTCAATCCCAATAGTAACCCGGCCTACCACCACCGTCGTAGCTTCTACATCTTCACAAACCACCAACAAAAAGATGTCAAGCATCTACAATAAACCACCGCTGGAGATTATAACCCAAAGATAACCAGCAAAGCAAGAGAAAGGGACTACCATGGAAACCACAAAGTTCCAAACCAGACACCAATGAAGCCCTTTGACCAAAACACAAAGGATACACACAACTTCACTACTTCACCAGTCAGAGAATAACCACACAAACAAGGGGTGATTGGCGTCAGTTATGGAGGAAGCACTGACCGCGGTCACCAAGCATATTTGATTTTCCATTGAAATGGCGGCTAGGTTTTAAATCTCGACTTTCAGAGAAAAAAAGTCAAAAGGTATTTATGTTTATATTAATTAAGTAAGTGATATGAAAAAAATGAAAAAGGGGAAAATGTAGATGGGTCGTTAAGCACAAATTGGTAGAGGCCTTATTTTTCTCTTTTCTTTGATATGTTTGTGGATCCTATAATATTATATTATTATTTTTGTTCTGCAATAAATGAGTGTGAATGGGAATTAAATTTGCAGGTGGACCCATTTGTATTTATTTTACAGATGGGTTGCCAAACATTCAAAGCCTACGTCTATATTGACATCTTTGACCACATACTTGACTATACTGGAAAAGTTGTAATCTTAATGAAAACAGATAAACTTTGGCCTAAATGGTTTTCAAGCTTAGGCTCATTTCATTGACTGGTTGACGTATTTCATAAGATTGGCATGATGTTTTCTTCCTCTATAATAGATTCTGGTTTTTAACTCAAAACAAATTGACAATGAAAAAAGAGGTTCATATATTATATACACTAGCTATGATCCTTCTCAACGTCCAATATGAGATGTTATTCCCTAATACGGCTCCTTGAGATGATGTTTTTTGGCCATCGATCTCGATATACTCGGAGTTGGATCAACGGCT
The DNA here is from genome assembly GCA_900406435.1 of Lepidium aucheri. Taxonomy (NCBI): domain Eukaryota; kingdom Viridiplantae; phylum Streptophyta; class Magnoliopsida; order Brassicales; family Brassicaceae; genus Lepidium; species Lepidium aucheri. The sequence continues at coordinate 7,734 of OVBA01009124.1, read as the reverse complement.
CTAATCATGGACATGGGTTGTTGATAATTTGACCAATTTTGGGTCGGATCAGGTTGGATAGTATTGATCGTGGGCTTTGATACCATATTAGATTATGAGCTTCTAACTCAAAATCAATTGGTAATGAGTGGAGAGGCTCATATCTTATATATACTAGTTAGTTAGGATCCCTTCCAATTTCCGATGTGGGTTGTTATTCCCTAATACTCTATTAGATAATTTTGATACTTTCTCAAAACTTAGGATGATTCATTTGATCACAACGTGTTGCAGATTGATAAATGAAAGAAAGATGTTCTTCAAGCCTATTATACACGCTAATGCTCCATGAATTTAGATTATTAGTACGTGTGACAATGCCAAAAATTTCATAGAGTGTAAAGGAAGCTTTGAGCAAATGGAAGAAAAACACACCAAGGTACAGTCTCTTTTGACTATGGGCAATTTTATCCCCACTTCTTTGGTATATTTCCAATTTATTGTGTAGAGGTAGTTAGGAATCAGCTTTCGCAATACTCCACGGTTTAAGAATGTTTATACACTATTGGAATTAACAATTTTGAAGGTCTTGATTGATATTGAGAAACAAATAGTTGTTGAGAAAGAGAGAGAGACAAAGAAAATAATGGCCATTAGTGAAGCTGAAAAGAATACCAATGTAAACGAAATTCTGATGCAAAGAGTAGCTGATTGAAAAGACTTCACAGAGAAAAGCTGAGATTGAGAATCAAATGTATCGTGATCATCACAAAGATTCTCGTTGATGCATATTACTACCGGCAATTGCAGTCTCCTTTCTCATTTCTGTTAGGAACTAAGCAAACATAGAACATATACAAAATCAATGGGTCTACTGTATACTTTTGAAATCAGCTCATGTATATCGATGTTTTAAGGTTGAGTTCTCATATTATGAATATTTATTTCAGGGATATTTGCTTTTATTTTCAAGAAAATGACCAAACAAATATTCAACTTATGCGAAATAGCCAAATTAATACTGAACTTACATATTTGCTAAATTAATATTGAACTAGTATTGACTTAGCCAATTTAGACACGTTGACTAACGATGTTACTCTTCACCGTTAGGAAAAAATAGTAAAACTTTTTAAAATGGCCAAATTAATATTAAACTACATATTTGCTACATTAATACTGAACTTACCATTGACTAAGTCAATTTAGATATGTTGACTAATGCGACAACTGAACCAAAAATAACCTAAAATATTGGGTATCGGGTATTTTTGGATATTTAGGTTTTTAGATATTTTTTAGTATTTAAATAATTTTTGGATAGTTATTTTTAAAACTTGTCACATTTGCTCTAGGAGTTCCTATTTGTTCTATGCTTTAGATTTTTTAATATTTAAATAATTTTTGGATAATTATTTTTAAAAGTTGTCACATTTGCTCTGAGAATTCCTATTTGTTTATGCTTAAACTTTGAATCTGATATTTAAAGTTTAGAATGAATAAAATATAAAATTAATAGAATAATAACAAAATTAACATGATTTTTTGTTTATGCATTTAACTAATCTCCTATATAAATTGATTTGATCAAATATAATTCAATTTTTTTTTGTTACGGGACCTACCAGATACCCAACATTTTAGGTTGGTTTTCGTTTAGATATCGTGTTAGTCAATATACCTAAATTGGCTCAGTCCACAGTAAGTTCAGTATTAATTTGGCAAATATGTTTAGTATTAGTTTGACCATTTTTTTAAAGCTTACTATTTTTTCTTAACGGTGAATAGTAACACCATTAGTCAATATGTCTAAATTGGCTGAGTCAGTCGTATTTTGGTATTAATTTAGCAAATCTGTAAATTCGATATAATTTGACTATTTCACGTAAGTTGAATATTTTTTTTGGCCATTTACTCTAATGTTATTTCTTCAGGTATTGTTTGTTAAAATCTCTGATCCATATTAGGCACATGATCAAGCTATACAATCAATGACATGGAGACACAATGAAATTTGGATGGCTTGCAGTGATGATGGAGGCACGATAAAGGGCCTCTTTGTTTCTCCAACTAGTTGTTCCATGTGGATGGAGTTTCTCCAACTAGTTGTTCCATGTAGATGGAGTTGTCAATTGGTGTTTGTTCAAATGCATAATTGTGTATTATCTAGATGGAACATCTCAACTTAGTTCAAATTTTAAAATTTTCTAGATGCAGTTATGTAGATGGAGTTCAGAAAAATTAAAAAGACTAAAATTCTCTTTTTGTTCTCTCTTATTTTTTCACTCTTCTCTCTTTCTCTTCTTTTTTTCTACTATCTCTCCTCTTTTTACTATCTCTCATTTTTTACTCTCTCTCATCTTTTTTACTCTTTCATCTCTTTTTTACTTTTTCTCCTCATTTACTCTCTCTTATTTTTTATTATTTCTTCTTTTTTTTACTCTTGCTCCTCTTTTTTACTCTATCTCATATTTTTTACTATCTCTTCTCTTTTTTTCCTCTCTTCTTTTTTATTCTCTCTCATCTTTTTACTCTCTTCTCTCTTTTTATTTTTTCTCCTCTTTTTTATTCTATCTCATTTTTTTACTCTCTCTCCTCTTTTCATTATATCTCTTTTTTATTCGCTCTTCTCTTTTTAATCTCTCATTTTTTACTCTCTCTGCTATTTTTACTCTCTCTCTTTTTTTACTATGTCTCCTTTTTTTACTCTTTCACCTCTTTTTTCTCTCTCTTATTTTCTCTCACTCATGTTTTTTCTCTCTACTCTTAGTAAAAATAATATTTAAAAATGTTAAAAAATAATTTTATGATTAAATATAAATTAAATTAAATTAATTAAAATAATACATAATAGATAACTCATGTCATTTTTGGTCATTTTGTTGTTTAATGCATCTAAATAGAAATAGATATTCATAAAACAAAAAACCATACATCTAGATGTAACATCTGGATGTATAAACCAACATGAAAACAAACAACATTTAGTTGTTCCATCCAGATGGTATATCCAAATGCATCATCTCGATGAAACAGCAAGATAATAAAACAAACAGCACCAAAGTATTTTTTTAAATTTTAGTTAGTGCCACGTAAATGACAAACTCAAATTCTATAATTCAACTTTAATCTTGCTCTAATGTATAATCTTCTCTATCATGTATAATCTTGTTACAATAAAAACTTATAGAAAAAAGTCCAAGCGTAATATGGGCATTAATCTAGTTAATAATACAAAAAACTTACACGAATGAAGACCTTAGTTCCATAAGAGCATCTCTAATGGTGCTTCAAATTGGTTTTCAAACTCTATATTTGAAGAAATAATCATTCCAATGGTGCTTCAAATCCCTTTTCAAATTTGAAGATCTCTATTTTTTCTTCAAATTTGAAAGATCTTCATTTTTTCCTTCATTTTTTCAATAAGACTTCATTTTTGCAAAATAATCTCTTAATTTTTATTGTTTTATTATTCTATATATAATTAAAATTTTTGGGTATGATAAGAAATAAAAAAAAAGTTGAAATAGTGTCAGAAACAAAATTTTTTATGAATTTCTGACTTATTAATATAACTAAAAATATAAAACGCAACATTAACATATATTATAATATAAAATACAAAAACATATTATGTAAGTAAATAGCAAAATATAAATTATAAATACGTAATTATTGTGAGTACATTTTATATTTGTCATTTGTTTTTCTATTTATGTGACATGTAATAGAATTTTATAGTTTTACTAATTTTATTATTGAGTATATACTTAAAATTAATATATGTGGGTTAAATATATATATTTGAAAAGTATAAGGGTATTTTAGAAATTGTTGATAAAATATTATATCAAAATATTATTAAAATATTCATTTGAAGCAAAAAAATGAAGTAAACTATTGGAGCAAACCCCTCCTTCATTTATAGAGAACTTCATTTTTGAAGAAAAAAATGAAGGCAACCATTGGAGATGGTCTAAGAGAGTTTGCTAAAACCATAAAACACGGGAACTAATTATAGTTCCAGAGGCTATACCATGATCTGAAAAACAGACAACTTCAGATCAATCAAAAGAGGAAGATCTCTTCTCACACTCAAACAAGGACTTAAGCCAAGAAGGAGACTTTAATGCTATATAGGATCTCCATCGTCTTTCTTTGTCACACTTTGAGCTATGAGACTAGATCCTCTATTACATCTATGATATTCTGTCTCCAGTCTCCACCCGTTTAAAGATGATAGTGAAGCCAGAATTGACGAGCAAACTGCTTTGTAAGATGCTAGAGATTCATAAGTATTACTATTAACCATGTAATGTATTTTCATTTACTATTGACCCGCTAAACCATCAACAACCCGAGAAACCCGTTAACCCGGTTCTTCAATGGATAATACAAATGGAAGCCCATTTTGAGTAATGGAGCCCAAAAACCTAATTAAAATTCTATATAAAAACAGTGTTATTAGGGTTTTTGTTCGTCCTCTTAAAAGCTATTCCTTCTCTCTGCCGTCTCTCTCATTCGCGCGACGCAAACTATCTCAGGTGATCTTGTTTCTCCAAATTCTCTGTCTCTCAACACTCTCTTATAGTATTTTTGGATTTGGCTCACACTCTGTTTCTCCTCTCTCAGCAATGGCTTCCGCTGCAGAAGTTGACGCGGAGATTCAGCAGCAACTTACCAACGAGGTCAAGCTCTTCAACCGCTGGACCTATGATGACGTTTCGGTAACTTCTTTGGTTCTCTTGCTTCTCTTTCATCTGTTCGAGATTCAATCCTTTCGCTTTAAACATGTATTTGATTTGATTGGAATGTAGCTTTTCCATTGTTTATTATGTATCTTTCTCTAATATTTGATTGCTAGTTATTTTCTTTATTAGTCTGCTTCGATATTGAATTACATTGGCTTTATTATTTAAGTTAGACTGAACTGTACTCCTTGGCTGTGGCTTGTTGTTTTAATTGCAAATCATTTGATACATTTATGGTTCATATCTTGCTTTGCTTGGTATGATCTTGTGCTCTTGTTTTAGGGGGTAATGAGTTTCCTTTGTTTCAGAATTCTTAGCTTTAGTTCTTCAGGAACCTTAGCTTCTGCTAGATTTCACTGGTGTACGATTTGTCCTCTTATTCAATATAATTTTGGACCTCATGTGGTCAAATGATTAGTTTTTTAAGTAACAATTGTTGTTCCATTTTTATATCCTGTAGGTCACAGATATCAGTCTTGTTGACTACATTGGAGTTCAGGCAGCTAAACATGCGACCTTTGTTCCCCACACCGCTGGAAGGTACTCTGTGAAGAGATTCAGGAAGGCTCAATGCCCCATTGTTGAGAGGCTCACAAACTCTCTCATGATGCACGGAAGGAACAACGGTAAGAAATTGATGGCTGTGAGAATCATCAAGCACGCCATGGAGATCATACACCTCTTGACTGACTTGAACCCAATTCAGGTCATCATTGATGCCATCGTCAACAGGTACTAAGCTTGTGATTTGCAAGCAGCCAGTATAGTTATAATTGGAATAGCACTTCGACCGTGATCTTGTCTTTTTCTCATGATTGTTTTGTTTGTTGCTTGATCCAGTGGTCCTCGTGAAGATGCAACCAGAATTGGATCTGCTGGTGTTGTTAGAAGACAAGCTGTTGATATCTCTCCTCTAAGACGCGTAAACCAAGCTATCTTCTTGATCACCACCGGTGCTCGTGAAGCTGCTTTTAGAAACATCAAGACTATTGCGGAGTGCCTTGCTGATGAATTGATCAACGCAGCCAAGGGCTCTTCCAACAGGTAATTACATTCCATATCTTCACTGAAACTCCATTATGGTTACATGTGTATTACTCGAAAAGCTAACAATAATATTGTAATGTATTGCAGCTACGCCATCAAGAAGAAGGATGAGATTGAAAGAGTTGCAAAGGCTAATCGTTAAGGAATTTCCTTTTGCCCTGAGGGTTGTTACAATCTTATCAATGAGTTTAATGTTTTATTTTCAATTAGATTGAATTATATGTCTCAGATGTTTTGCTCTTTTTTATCCATGAAGTTTATCTCGTCTGAACTACTTTTTGAATAGATAAATTTTGATGCTTTAAGAGATTTTGCATCGGTTGTATTATCAAAGGTTTAGAATTGGGAGAAAAAAAACACTTTACCAACTAAAATCTTAAACACAGATACAAGGCAAGATGCAATTACAGGTACAGAGAAGCAATAGAGTACAAGTATTTGCTTCATTATTTAACACAAATCATATTCTCTGATGATATTACTCGCAACACAAATTTCTTAATATGTTGCCTAATTATCTAAAAGTGGAAACACACGTACGTACGGCAGTGATACTCTTTTTAGTCTTGCTTTATAACCTCAAACTTATGGATGTTGTTGTTTACTTGGTCATCTCCTTAGGTGGCTTGACGATAAGGATGGGACAGTGTGCGTGATGAGCACAGTAATCGCTAACGCTCCCAAGAAACGCTCTTCACGAAAACGCACAAATACAAACAAATTTAAAAGCCGTCAAAATTGATACGTTAAATGTCTTTTTAAAATATATAAAAAATAATGAAAAACCTTTTGATCTTGCCAAGACCACGACTACCGACAACAAGAAGATCAACGTGCATCTGCTCCACTGCCTCGCAAATCATCTCCTTCGCCTCGCCCTCAAGTGCCAGAGTTTCAGTACGTATCTGCACATCAATGATTAATCACATATATAAGAATCCTGATTAAGTTGTTAAGAATGTGTTATATATGCCAATTCAGTGAGACCTGTTTGGCTCGGCACATTTGGAGTGCACGTGCGAAAAGTGCAGCAGATGTCTCTTGTTGAGCTTTCTTCACTGACTCTATCATTGACGCAGTTGCGTATACTGCTGCTCATATATACATACCGTCACAAAACCCCCGAAGTTAACCTATCAAACTAGAAAGATAACATTCGAAAGAGATCAAATAAACCGAACCTGTGGCACCGCCTGGTCCAGCCGGAAAGGCAGCAAAATGTTGGAACGGAGACTGAACATGAACCACAGTGAGAATTCCACCTTCAGAATCAGACACATCAGAGGTTCTTAAGAGGTCAGAGAAATGGTCAATGACCCATTGAAGAGCATAGAAGCTCGAGTCACTCTCATCAATAGCAATCATCATCCTTTTTGTCCTAGTCACTCTCGGTGTTTCTTCAGCCAAGAGACTTGTCGTCTCTGGCTGCTTCTCCATCGCCGTCGTTGCTTGATCCTCAGCCATTAATCTTTGTTTATGTAATTGGTTTTTGATTTAAATTGGTGTGTGACTAAACTTGGTTTCATATGCAATGCTTTATATATCGCATGGAAAGGATGATACGTCTCCAAATGGACATGACACGTGGCAGACATGGTACAGATTGTAACGTGCAATAAGATATGTATAACTTTTTTTTTTCTTTATTAGTATTTTGGGTGATTTGCTAGAATAAAGCAAAATTTTGGGTTAATTACTAGAATAGGGTATAAGTTTGAAAATTACTATAATAGTTTTTGTAACTTTTTATATACCATTTTGCCCCTTTTTTGTAGAGACAACAAAAACGTAATCACGGAAATGCCATTAATGAAACTTGCCACGTAAGCACGCGCGCTTTTGTCAACTCTATTATATTAACCGTATACATTGTAATTGAGTTGACCCAGATCCTAGTAGAGATCATTCATAGTGTAATAGAGTTGAAAGGTATAAAATGCAGCGTATGATAGAGTTA
>OVBA01009123.1:0-11167 GCA_900406435.1 Lepidium aucheri | reverse complement strand
TAAGTCATATTTCTATGAGAGCTCTTAAACTAGCATATAGGACAAAATTCAGTAAAGGACAAAATAAAAACAAAGCAGTATGATCTAAAAAAGGGAAATATTCATAAAACAGAGTGCAAACTAGCAAATGCAATAAATTATGGAATTAAACATGAATCTAGAGGATAGGGGATGGGTGATCGGCGGTTAACTCGCCAATCCAACACCGCCAAGCTATACAAGGCGAGCTCTAAACTAGGACAAGCTATATCAACCCACTCTCGTGGTGAAGATCCATTTCCGATCCGGCTGATCCATTACGACGCTAGCAGCGATCAAGCCGGATCCAAAGCATAAAGTCTGGCCCGAAATGTTTAATGACCGATCCACATGCTAGATCTCTCCTCCGCGGATCAAAGCCATCTCTCATATGACACTTTGGTCTCCGATTCCCTTAGCCCTAGCTTTGGGGTTTCGGCCCAAATCAGATCTCTCTTGATCAGAGAGAGATCGGCATTAAGCTCGGTCATATGAGAAGAGATCGGATCAAATCCATGTTCGCATAGGCGAGTGGATCAGAGATTTCCCCTCCGATCTCCCTATCCTCGAGATCCACAAGGATCTACTCACTCATCATCGATTGAGAGTGGATGATTAAGGGAGATTTCATATTCATAAGCATAAAGAGCAATAAGAAAAATAAAGAACAGAAAGTAAATGACAAAGATCTAAGCAAATACTCAATTCATTAAAGCATAAACACAAAAATAAACAAAGTTACTTAAGATCCAAAATATAAAGCTACAACAAAATTAGAGAGAGTTTTCTATTTGCTAAAACATCAGATGAGCTATAAAATGATGATTAAGGGGTATTTATAGGGTTATTTGCATAATCCTAATGATCAAACCGACCTAAGTCGGTTAGCTAGAAATCTTCTCCTCATTGTCACTTGGCAAGCTTGGACACCGAGGAGTAGTCTTTTGATTTGTCCTCGAAGACTGAGGGCGAGTGGAATGGTCTGAGTGTGGTAAGTTGTTTCTCCTCACGGTAGATAGACTGAAGCTAGCGACTGAGGTTTCCTTCCGTTAGTGAACTGAGCGACCCTCGCCTGTGAACCACGAGGCAGCAATCCGNTGCAAAAAATGAAAAACTAACCTAAATGGACCGGAATGCATGGAAAACCTATCTAATCAAATGCAAAACAACCTAAAATAGGGCTCTAAAACTGTTAAAAATCACACTCATCATAGAGTTTGGTAGAGTTTTGGTGGAGTTTTGGTAGAGTTTTGGTAGACTTTGCTGGAGTTTAATGGAGTTTCGGTGGAGTTTGGTATAGTTTAGTTGACATAGTGCTTTTTTTACCATGCAGAATAGACTCCTCGAAGCCACACAGTACAATGTGCAAAACATTGATGAGCATCAAGCGGTTGCCACAAGCTCGGGCTCCTTACATTTGGTTAATTTGACAGAGAAAACCTGTTCTTGCAACAGGTTTGACGTGGATAAAATACCTTGTGTGAACCATCCGTGCTAATCTTCTGGCCATAAACATATAGGCATCAGCAACTGGAGATAAAACTCAGCTAAAGGACTGATGTCGTCCCTTGAGTTATCCCTGGAAATCTCGGTTATTAGCAACACCATAATAGTACGGATTTATACATTAAAATCATTTCAACTAAGAATATCAGAGCCTTACAATTTGCGCCTGAGAAGGATACAAAGCTGATTCACTTTGGAACGATGTACTGGCCCGGATGGATTATATGAGTTAAGCGCTACTATGTCATCATTTATGATGCGCCTAATAACAAAACATCCTTCGAACGGGGAGTTCTGATTTAGAAACAAAACATTACTTTATCAGTTATACATAGAAATCATAGATCTAACAAATTCAATTCAAACTCTACCAAAGCTCCAGCAACGTCTACTACACTAATACTGAGTTCCACCACACTCTACCAAGCTCTACTAAAGTCTACCAAAGTCTACTACATTAAGTATTACCTCAACCAAACCTCCACCAAACTGTACCAATGTCTACTACACTAATTCTTAGCTCTACCAAACTCTAGCAAAGTTTACCAAAGTCTACGACGTTAAGTATTACCTCAACCAAACCTCCACCAACATCTACTACACTAATACTTAGCTGCACCAAGCTCTACCAAAGTCTACCAAAATCTACTACATTAAGTATTACCTTAACCAAACCTCAACCAAACCACACTACAAATTCTAGCAAACTAAATACATGGTTCGCAGCAAGGGTACGTGGTCTAGCTGCTTTGGGCAGCGTGTCCTCCATATATATCCACTCATTCTTTTTACTGACCTCGATTACATTGTCTAAAATCTGACATTCCCTATCTTTCTTCAGACTTATGATCGCAAGCTGGAAATTCTCTTCTTGAGATAACTCCAAATCCCCAGTAGGAGTTTGAATTGGAGTTTTCAGCTGACTACTAACCTCTGGGTTCCTAACAATTTTCAATGATGGGGACATAGGGTTAGAGGTATGCTGCTCCTCTAGCACCCATTTCTTCTGCAAGCAAAAAAGGGGAACAATGTAAGAACTACCAAAATCCACCAAAGCTCTACCAATTATTTAAGAACTACAAAAATACCTCTGGATTATTAGGATGTCGTAGTGCTGGGGACCAAGTCTGTGGGGTTTGCTGCTGCTCAACTATCCGTTCCTTCTGAAATAAAACAACAAGTAATATTTTTAGTCTTCGAAGCTCCACCAAAGCTCTACCAAATATTTAAGATCAACCAAACTAACCTCTAAGTTTCCAGAGGGTCTTAATGATGGGGAAGATTGTGACCCTTGTTGATTCTTAGATATCTATTCGTTCTGGAAAACAAATCATGTGAAATATTAAGATAACCAAACTCTACCCAAGATCTACCAAAATCCACCAAAGATCTACCAAACGATAATATAAATCAACCAAACTCTACCATAGAACAACCAAACTCCACCATCGATCTACCATAGAACTACCAAAATCCACCATTGATCTACCATAGAACTACCAAACGCTACCATCGATCTACCATAGAACTACCAAACTCTAACAAGCTCTACCAAAAAGTTACCAAACTAACCTGTACATTTTCCAAGGTGGCTAATGCTGGGGACAAAGGTTGTGAGGTTGGGTGCTCCTCAGATAATCTTTCCTTCTGGAAAGAAAACGTAATAAAGTTAGTACCACTAACTCCACCAATCTCTACCATACTTTAACTCATACATATTTACAGTCAAAACAAAACACAAAAGCAATACTGTAATACCCACATTCGGCCGACCCAAGAACACACTAGGCGTGGTACGTGGATGCAGTACGTACGGGCAAACCAAACATGGCCAATAGGTGTGTTCTGGCCGAGGAAAGGCATTGGAAGCCTAAGGGATGATCAAAATCAGAAAAAACCATGAAAAATAAGCTAAGGATGAAATTTAGGACAAGAACCTAGGATTTGGACAGAACCTAGTGGTTCGGAACTGAATGGTTCAGATCAGACTGCATGGTCGTTTGGACAATATTGGTCCAAGTTCAGACATGAACCTACAAGGTTCAAACATGTTGTGTCTAGTTTTGACACTTTTGTTATGAGACAGGTATGGTCCGTGTCCGGAGAAGTCTTGTCCGCATTAGGACAAGAGGTGTCCACATTTGGACAAGGGTTCTCGTTCGGACAAGAGTTAGGTATGTGTCCGAACATGTAGCTTAAAAGTAAAACAACCAGAATTAATGTGTTTTGGACTTTTGATTATTTTGAATGGGCTTGAGCCTAGTCCAACTAAGGAATTAGGGTTAGGGTTAGGTTACCCTAAGGATTATAAATAGGAGCCTTAATCCAACCTAAAAAAGGGAATCCGCACAAAGTTAATCTAAATTAAGAGAGAGAGAGAGAGAGAACTCGAAGAAGGCTGAGAGAATCGATCTAGTTGAGGCAAGGAAAGAGGTCAAATTGAGTTCAAGGTTTTTCTAGGCTTGGCTAGTCGAACCCCATAGAGCAAAAAGGAACCCGAAAGAGTCTAAGGCAAAGGTGAGTTCATGACCGTGGGTTAAATCAGGGTTTGTTTTTGGTAATAGGTGGACTTGATTTCTAGAATGGTTAGGACTGATTGTTTGAACTGTGACTTGCGAATCGTGAGGTTCATGATTAAGACTTGCAACCGTGTGAGTTTGTGACCGTGAGGATTTGACCTAGAATTTGTGTTTGGTAATAGGTTAAGTGGAATCTTAGAATGGTTAGGTTGAATGATGGAATGTGAATGGAATGACCATGTGGGTTGATATTGTGATTAAGAACCATGTGGTTCGTGATCTGTGACTTGCAAACCTTAGTGTTCAGTCTGTGACTTGTGAACCTTAGGGTTCGGATCTGAAATTGTGAAATAATGTGAATGTTGTTCTTGACTCAAAGATTACTTTGGCTGATTCGGATGTAACCCGGGTAGTCAAACTGATTATTTGAGCAAGCTCTGAATAAGATTGTTCTATGATTTGATTTGTTATTGAATGTGTGTTCTGGTTATACCCTAGTAGGACGGGATGACCAAACCACTAAGCAATTATGTTGCTTATACAATCAGCATGATTGTAGGTAATGATCCAACAATTGATCGAGAAAGTGGCTAATAGGAGCGGGACCAAGGCGAGATGGAGAGGAGGTGGATCTAGGGTTGAGATTTTTGAGTCTTTTTTATGTTTTTTAAGATTGAACTTGATGCTAGTACCGTTTTAATGAGTTATGTTATCACTTGATGCTTATGGAACCTTGAACTTGAATATGAATAACATTAGAACCAACTTTTATGAATTTTTTGGGCTTGTCACAACTTTATAATCAAAATTTTGACTTAGTGAATAATGGGACATGAATTGGTTAAGTGTATGGTCTGCCCAAGGTCTTACTAGAATGTGTTGGAACACGAGTTTAATGAGTTGGGGTGTTACAATTTGGTATTAGATCCAAGTTGATTCTAGGATAGTTGGGAAGTGTGTGAATGGTTTAGATGAATGATATCCATCCTCTTCACCCCAAGGTCTTGCGGTAAGTGTGTTATGTGTTCTGTGAACCGAGCTAAGTTGATAGAGGTTATTAACTTTGCTAATGTGGTAACTATAGATGGTTAGTACTCGTAAAGGAAGGAGAGGTAATGTGGGGAATGGTGAGACTTCCCGTAATACTACTGGTAGGATTGAATGTGATGAGAGGAACAATGAGGAACGTCAACAAAGTATTGACCAGAGTAAGAATGAGGTGTCCACAACACCGTCGACCCCAATTGCGAATGATGGGGCTGGAGATCAGTATGGGTTGAACCTTATCTTGGCTATGTTAGCCCAAGTCTTGGAAAGACTGCCGGCTGTAGCACCGGCGGATGCTAGTGAAGAGTGTGCTACCACATGCGGATGCAGAAACCGCATGGAATGTGACCGAGGAGGCTGCCCAAGCCTTGGCCACTCCATCATACCTGAAAACGATGGATCATATGCAAAAACTTGGCACAAAGTTTTTTGCTGGAGGAGCTAAGCCGATCGAGGCTGATGAGTGGAGGAGTAGGTTGGAGAGGAATTTCAACTCTATTCGTTGTCCAGAGGAGTATAAGTGTGATATTTTGGTTCATTACTTGTAGGGTGATGCCAACAACTGGTGGAAAGGGGTTCCAGGCCGAATGGTAAACCCAAACCGCATGTGGGAAACGTTTTATAAGGAGTTTCAAGCAAATTATTTCCCACCTGAAGTGTATGATAGGCTAGAAGGAGCCTTCTTGGATCTTAGTCAGAGATCAATGACCGTGAGGGAGTATGAGACTCAGTTTAACAACCTTAGGAGGTATGCCGGACGTGAGTTAGATGATGAGAAAGTTCAAGTGCGTCGGTTCATACGTGAGCTGCGGCTTGAACTTTGCAATGTGTGCAACGTACAGAATTATGACTCAGTTGCGGAGCTTGTGGAAAAGGCTGCCCAATTGGAGAGTGGACTAGAGGAGGCCAGATCAGTGAGTGAAAAGAAAAGGGGCCCAACCGTGCATCAAACTCAACCAGGGGATGGTTCGGGTTCGAGGCAAAAGAGAACTGATGGGAATATGCTGGGAAAACCGGTTGCTACTCGCACTCCATGTAAGTTTTGGGGAAAGGATCATAGTGGAGAATGTAGGGTGGCTTGTGGTGCATGGTTTAGGTATGGTAGTGCAGACCATAGGGTTCGTGATTGTCCAAAGGAGGACCCAAGGGCAAAGGATGTCTGTGTCGAGGGACCAAGGGTGTGTTATAACTGTGGGGAAACATGGCACATCCAGGCTAATTGTCCCAAGCCGCTTAAACTATCAGGAAAACAGACAAGGGAGGAGTTGCCACCACTACCACCACCACCGCCAAAGAGACCAATTGTAATTCCTAGAGCATACTTTTTGGTTGCGGACCCAACTGACCAGACCACCCCACGTCTGATCGCTGGTAAGTTCTATTCATCACCGTAATGTCTTATGTTTATGAACTTGATTGCTTGTGTAGTGTGAACTAGGATCCTTAGTGTCTAAATAAACATGTGGGACTGTATCATGGGTGGTGTGGAAACCCATGTGTTGTTTGATTTTGGGGCGTCACATTGTTTTGTGCACCCGAGAATGATTGGTATTAGTGAGTTTAAGAAAGAACCTGGAGTAAGTAGTGGGTTGTTAGTCCGATCAGCTGGTGGACAACTAATGGATGCCTTAGGGGACGTTCGGAACGTCTCTGTGCTCATAAAGGAGTGAACATGCTGACTGACCTAGTGATTTGTGAAGTAGAACTATATGATGTGATCTTAGGAATGGATTGGCTTGGAAAGAACAAGGCACGCATCGATTGTTATCGTGGTAGAGTTGAGTTTGAAAATGGGGGAAATTGGTTGGTATATCAAGGAATCCAACCCACTTCAGGTAGTTTGATTGTCTCGGCTGTCCAAGCGGAACGGATGCTCCAGAAAGGATGTGAGGTGTACTTCGTTACGATCTCAACAGTTGAAGTTGGACCAGAAACAGAACTCAAGGACATTCTAGTGGTGAATGAGTTCAAGGACGTGTTTGCAGCAGTCACGGGATTACCACCAGAACGGTCTAATCCGTTCATGATTGAACTAGAATCCGGAACGACGCCTATCTCCAAAGCACCATGCCGGATGGCACCGGCAGAGATGGCTGAGTTGAAAAGACAACTTAGTGAACTAATGGATAAGGGGTTTATCAGACCGAGTAGTTCACCATGGGGTGCACCAGTGCTGTTTATGAAAAAGAAGGATGGAACCTTCAGGTTGTGTATTGACTACTGTGGATTGAATAGAGTGACGGTAAAGAACAAGTACCCTCTCCCACGAGTGGATGAGTTGTTGGAACAACTTAGAAGTGCTACTTGGTTCTCAAAAATTGATTTGGCTTCAGGTTATCATCCGATCCCAATTGCAGAACATGACATCCAGAAAACCGCATTCCGGACAAGGTATGGACACTATGAGTTTGTGGTTATGCCATTTGGGCTGACCAATGCACCGGCTGACTTCATGAAACTAATGAACAACGTGTTTAGAGAATTGTTGGACAAAGTTCGTGATCATCTTCATAGATGACATCTTGGTGTATTCTAAGTCCTCTGAGAAACATGAGGGCCACTTAATGACAGTTTTGGGAAAACTACAGGAACACAAATTGTTTGGCAAACTAAATTAGTGTAGCTTTTGGCTAAGGGAAGTAGGATTCTTGGGTCATGTGGTCTCGGACAAATGAGTGTCTGTGGATCCAGAAAAGATAAAGGAAATCTCGAGTTGGCCTAGACCCTTGAACACAACGGAGGTAAGGAGTTTTCTTGGTTTAGCGGGTTACTATAGATGGTTCGTGAAAGGTTTTGCAAGGATGGCTCAGCCTATGACTCAACTTACAGGGAAGGATGTCCCTTTTATTTGGACCAAGGAATGTGAAGTGAGCTTCACAAAACTTTAGGATATGTTGACTAGTACTCCATGTTTTGGCATTGTCGGAACCAAACGAACCGTATGTGGTGTACACATATGCATCACGAATGGGATTGGGTTGTGTGTTGATGCAGCATGGGAATGTGATTTGTTACGAATCACGACAATTGAGGAAACATCAAGTGAACTATCCCACTCATGACTTGGAATTGGCATTGGTTTTTTTTAAACTTGAAGATTTGGCGATCCTATCTTTATGGTGGGAAGGTCCAAGTATTCACAGAACATAAGAGTTTAAAGTACATCTTAACTCAACCAGATCTGAACTTAAGTCAAAGAAGATGGATGGAACTCATAGCTGATTATGACTTGGTCATTGAATACCACCCGGGTAAAGCAAACTTAGTTGCGGATGCACTAAGTAGGAAACGTGTGGACATGGACTCCGAGAGGGAGTTGGAATGATTGGTAGACATGGTTGGAACCTTAAGTTTGTCGGCCTTAACAGTAGAAGAGGGACCCTTAGGCTTGGGGGCTGCGGATTAAGCTGATTTGTTGACTAGAGTCCGTATGGCTTAAGAAAAAGATGAGAACTTGAAAAAGGCCGCAGGAAATGATAGAACTGAATATCAAACATCTAACAATGGGACTATTTTGGTTAATGGTCGTGTGTGTGTTCCTAATGATCAGGGATTAAAGGATGAAATCATTAAGGAGGCACATAGGTCTAAGTTAGCAATCCACCCGAGATCGACATGTACCGTGACTTGAAAAGGTACTATCATTGGACAGGAATGAAACCTGATGTGGCTAAATGGGTATCCGAATGCCCAACTTGCCAATTGGTTAAGACTAAACACCAAGTCCCTAGTGGATTATTGCAAAGTTTACCTATCCCGGAATTGAAATGGGATACGATAATAATAGACTTCATCACGGGATTGCCCATGTGTGACAAAAAGGATTCAATATGGGTAATAGCTGACATGTTGACAAAGTTTGCGCACTTTCTTGCGTTCCATGGGACAGATAGGGCTGAAAGGTTGGCCGAGATCTATATAAGAGAGATCGTTAGGTTGCATGGAGCACCCGCAAGTATTGTCTCGGACTAGGACACTAAGTTTGTTTCAGCTTTTTGGAAAGCACTTCAAACTAAGTTAGGGACAAAGGTCCACACAAGTACAGCCTATCACCGGCAAATGGATGGACAATCCGAAAGGACAATCCAAACACTGGAAGACTTGTTGCGGGAAAGTGTGTTGGATTGGGGAGGTAAGTGAGAGGAACACTAACCTTTGTTTGAATTTGCTTATAATAATAGTTACCATGCTAGTATTGGAATGTCACCATATGAGGCATTGTATGGAAGGCCTTGCCGAACCCCATTATGTTGGAAAAAAGTGTGGAGTGTAGTATCTATGGAAGAGACTTCATAGAGGATACAACTGAAAAGATCCAAATGGTTAAGCTCAATATGAAAGAAGCTCAGGATAGACAAAAGAGCTATGCGGAAAAGAGAAGGAAAGCATTTGAGTTCGAAGTAGGTGACTTGGTTTACCTCAAAACCGTATCGTATAAAGGGAAGGAGAGGACTATGCGATCAGCTAAGTTGGCACCAAGGTACATGGGGCCTTATAAGGTTCTGGGAAGGGTTGGAAAAGTGGCATATAGGATTGAGTTGCCCATAGAATTAGAAACCTTTCACAATGTGTCCATGTCTCAATGTTAAAGAAGTGCTTAGGAAGTGGAGAACGAGTTTTTGAGGGAACCTCAAGAAACTTAAGAGAGAACTTGACAATTGAAGGGAATCCAGTCTGAAGCCTAGATAGAAAGATCAAAGTGGATCGTAGGAAGAAAACTTGAATGGTGCAAATTGAATGGGATTGTGATGGGGAACTTGAGACTACTTGGGAACCGGAACTTAGACTGAGGGAAAGCTTCCCAAATTAGTTTGACACACAAGATGGTTGGACTATCCACCATTTAGATTCGAGGACAAATACTTTGTAGTGAGGAAGAATTATAATACCCACATTTGGCCGACCCAAGAAGACACTAGGTGTTGTACATGGACGCAGTACGTACATGCAAATTGAACATGGCCAATAGGTGCGTTCTGGCCAAGGAAAGGCATTGGAAGCCTAAGGGATGATCAAAATCAGACAAAACCATGAAAAATAAGCTAAGGACGGAATTTAGAACAAGAACCTAGGATTTTGACAGAACCTAGTGGTTCAGACTGCATGGTCGTTCGGACATTATTGGTCCAAGTTCGGACATGAACCTAGGAAGTTCGGACATGTTGTGTCTAGTTTTGGACACAGTTTAAGTTATGAGACAGGTCTGGTCCGTGTCCGGACATGTTTTGTCCGCGTTAGGACAAGAGGTGTCCACATTCAGACACAGGTTTTCGTTCGGACAAGAGTTAGGTATGTGTCCGAACGGGTGGCTTAAAAGTAAAACGACCAGAACTAATGTGTTTTGGAATTTGAATTATTTTGAATGGGCTTGAGCCCGGTCCAACTAAGGAATTAGTGTTAGGGTTAGGTTACCCTAAGGGTTATAAATAGGAGCCTTAATCCAACCTAAAAAAGGGAATCCGCACGAAGTTAACCTAAATTAAGAGAGAGAGAACTCGAAGGAGGCAGAGAGAGGTCGATCTAGTTGAGGCAAGGAAAGAGGTCGAATTAAGTGCAAGGTTTTGCTAGGCTTGGCTAGTCAAACCCCACAGAGCAAAAAGGAACCAGAAAGAGTCTAAGGCAAAGGTGGGTTCATGACCATGGGTTAAATCAGGGTTCCTTTTTGGTAATAGGTGGAATTGAATACTAGAATAGTTAGGACTGATGTTTTTGAACTGTGACTTGCGAATCGTGAGGTTCATGATTAAGACTTGCAAACCGTGTGAGTTTGTGACCTTGAGGATTTGACCTAGAATTCGTGTTTGGTAATAGGATAAGTGGAATCTTAAAATGGTTAGGTTGAATGATTGATTGTGAATGGTATTGAGATAAATAGGTTAAGTGTGAGTCAAGGAAGCTCTACTTGAGCTGCAAGCAAGACACAGACGTAACCAAGGAAGGAATAAGTTCGTGTGTAACCAAACACATGGATTTATTCAAAATAATGTGTGTAGCCAAACACACTCTCTTCTCAGCCTAATCAACCGTTGGAAACTGGTCAAAGTCACATGTGGGCATAGGGATGAGAAGATAACCGT
>OVBA01009122.1:0-11169 GCA_900406435.1 Lepidium aucheri | reverse complement strand
TGCGCCATTCAAGCTTAATTTATTTGATCTGATTGCATAATTGTAGAGCATAATATGCTCCTTTCTGCCCANTTGTAGAGCATAATATGCTCCTTTCTGCCCATTAAAGGCACCACCGATGAGCTATATATAAAGCTCCTTGCGGTCTTGTATTTTTACCAATTATCAATAAAGACAACACGTTTTTTTCTCTAAAGTATTTTGCCGTCTATTCTCTCTGAGCAGTCGAGAGTTAGCTGAGATCAAACCTTGTTGAGAAGTCCAAGCCTTGATCAGACCGAGATTATCAAAGGAATCACCACCCTCCTTTGTGGTTCTCATTCGCCATCATCCGTAACACACCAGCCGTAGAGGATTGACTCTTTGAAGTCTTCTCTAACGGTTCCACCAACTCACGGCCATAAGTATTGATCCTTTAAGGTTTTCTTGTGGTCACCATCAAGCCTAACCATCCGGCAAGGCACGTATCACGTAGGCTAACCTGAATCGTCGATATTGCTAAAGTAAACAACACCAACCCCAACAATAAAATTCTTAATTCCTTAAGTCTTTAATGATTTTAGAGACTCAATTTTTCTTAAATTTAAGATCACTTTCTGATGCCATCTATTTTTCGAAATTGGAATTATAATGACGACAATGAATGAGGGCCAAAGATGGGGTCTCGTGATTATAGTTAAATGTTCTCTTGATTATAGTTAAATGTTCTCTTAAGCATCGTTACTTTGAATTTTTCTCTTATTTTTAAACATTTAACTTTTAATGCTCCGAAATCTGAAAATTAAAGAGGATATTTTGTTAGAAAAAAAATTAGCCGTCAACCTAAAGTCGTCTCCAAAGTCGTTCAAGGTGGGGTTAGTGGTTCCAAGATTTTCGGATGACCAAGTCTCCCACGAGAATATGGATCTCGTTTTTTGGCTTCGGTGGCAAGACAAATCAATTAGTCTTTAGAGTTTTTTTCTTAATGGGCTCAAATAAACTCTGGCGATATTTTAAACAAGCCTCAATCTTGATCCATCGTATTTCTCATTCATTTAAGACCAAAATTGGATCCATTAAGCCTATTGGCTTAATATCATTAATCGTTGGCCCAACAATCCACCACATGAATAGAAATGACATTAAACATATGACTGACGACTCGGTAAACTCTAGTGACTAGACTTATCCAATGTACTAGACAACCAGACGGACTCGAGAGTGTAGACGAAAATGTGTTGTGTGTGAGTAAGTAACATTTTTCAGCTTTGAACCACTCATTGTTAATATATGTCGGGTTTACTTGGCCAGGAGGTGAACATGATGTCTTGAACCACCAGGAAGTTTAGTGTAAATCTAGACAACAAATATAATCCAGCTTACTTTCAAGTAGAACTAAGTTCTCTATTGTGTTCAATTTTGCCTTGAACTTTGCCTGGTAATTCATGAGTTAAGTTGGAGAGTATACCCTTACCTTCATTCTCCTAGAAACGACCTTTATTTCACACTTACTCGGTGATTTTCCAAACTTTTGGATGTTCAGAAGTGACTAGTAATACTTTACTTATTAACCAAATATTGGACTCAAATCATTAAAAGATTAAAACTTATCCTTAACTTTCTACTGGTTGCACTGTTTTATCATCTTTAGGAAATGGATAGAGTCGTAATACTCACAGTGCACTTTTAAAGATATTGTCTGATTTAGTTGTCCCTTTGAACCTACTTCTTGGGATCTCTAGTCATGTAGGTAGGGCTTCCACCAGACATCTTCTTAAGTCATAGGCTTTAAACCCATTCCTCTTGATGATTGTTTTACTTGATCTCGAGATTGTCCTTTGGTAAAAGGATCTGCTAGATTGTCAGTTAAACTTAATGTAATCTATTGTGATAACACCACTTGAGATCAAGTATCTAATGGTTTTATGTCGTCTCCTTATATGATGAGATTTGCCATTATAGAGGTTATTCTGTGCTCAGGCTATAACCGATTGAATATCATAGTCAATGTGTAGTGCCGACACAGGTTTCTCCCATAGATTTCCAAGATGTTGTTGCACTTCCTAGGGTAAAAACATATCCACTTGTGGATTTTGAGTTTTTGGAATCGAAAATCCAATTAGCATCATTGTATCCTTCCAATACTTGAGGTTCTCTACCATAGTGCAGCTCATAACTTTTTTTATACTGTAAGTAATTCAGTACTCTAGTTATGCTTTCTAGTGTTTATGTATTGGATTGCTTGTGTTATGACTTAGTACATTAATTGCATGTGCTAGATCAGGTCTAGTAAAAATACTTTACATAAGACTTTCTACTACTCGTGCGTACTCTACATGTGACACTGTTTCACCTGTGTTTTTGGTCAAGTGAAGTTGAGAGTCTACGGGGGTTTTTGCAGTACCAAATGTATAGTTCTTGAATCGTTCAAGAATCTTTTTAGCATAGTAATCTTGTGACATAATAATTTCATCAGAGGTTTGTGTGGTTTTAATCCCTAAGATGACATCATCAAGACCCATGTCTTTCATGTCAAACATACTATTGAATAAGTTCTTAATTTGTTGGATTATGTCTTTGTTGCTTCCAAAAATAAGCATGTCATCTACATATAAACAGAGCAATAATATGCATTTTTAATTTTTTTAATGTAGATACATTTATCACACTCATTTATTTTGAAACCATTTGATATCATCACATTGTCAAATTTTTCATGTCAATGCTTTGGAGCTTGTTTAAGACCATACAATAACTTAACAAGTCGACAGACTTTGTGTTCTTGTCCTGGAACAACAAACCCTTCATGTTGTTTCATGTAAATCTCCTCTTCTAATTCTCTGTTTAGAAAAGCAGTTTTTACATCCATTTGATAAATCTCCAAGTCTCTTAATGTTGCGATTGATATCAGCATTCTGATGGAGGTTATTCTCGTCACCGGAGAATATGTGTCGAAGAAGTCCAGACCTTCTTTTTGTTTGAATCCTTGTACCATGAGTGTAGCCTTGTGCTTGTTTATTGAGCCATTGGTTTTCAACTTTGTTTTGAAAATCCATTTACAGCCAAGTAGGGATGTTGTGATGGGTAAAAAAACCCGCCCTGACCCAAGCCCAATTTAAACTCGTGTTTAAAAAACCCATGTTTTAAAAGCCACATAAAAAGCCCAGTATATTTTGGGTTACCCATGGGTACCCGTGGGTACTCAAATTTTTTTTAAAAAAAGAAAGACTAAAAAGAGGTAAAAGGACAAAATAAGGAGAGAGAGTAAAATGAGGAGAGAGAGTAAAAAGAGGAGAGAGAAAAAAGAGAGAGAGAGAGTAATATGAGGAGAGAGAGTAAAACGAGGAGAGATAGTAAAAAGATGAAAGAAAGTAAATTGATAAGATAGAGAAAAATGAGTGAGTAAATTGAGGAGAGAGTAATCGGAGCAGAGAGAGTAAAATGAGGAGATAGAGATAAAAAGGAGAGAGAAAAAAGATGAGAGAGAGTAAAAATAGGAGAGATAGTAATATGAGGAGAGAGAGTAAAATGAGGAGAGAGAGTAAAATGAGAAGAGAGAGAAAATGAGAAGTGAGAGTAAAAAGAGGAAAGAGAGTAAATTAAGGAGATAGAGAAAAATGAGGAGAGACAGTAAAAATAGGAGAGAGAGTAACATGAGAAGAGAGAGTAAAACAAGGAGAGAGAGTAAAACAAGGAGAGAGGGTAAAATGGGGAGAGAGAGTAAAAAGAGGAGAGAGAGTAATATGAGGAGAGAGTAAAATGAGGAGAAAGAGTAAAATGAGGAGAGAGAGTAAAATGAGGAGAGAGAGTAAAAAGAATAGAGAGAGTAATATGGAGAAAGAGTAAAATGAGGAGAGAGAGTAAAATGAGGAGAGAGAGTAAAAAGAATAGAGAGAGTAATATGAAGAGAGAGTAAAATGAGGAGAGAGAGTAAAATGAGGAGAGAGAGTAAAATGAGGAGAGAGAGTAAAATGAGGAGAGAGAGTAATATGAGGAGAGAGAGTAAAAAGATGAGAGAGAGTAAATTGAGTATATAGAAAAAATGAGGAGAGAGAGTAAAAAGAGGAAGAGAGTAAATTGAGGAGATAGAGAAAAACGAGGAGAGAGAGTAATATGAGGAGAGAGTAAAATGAGGAGAGAGAGAGTAGTATAAGGAGAGAGAGTAATATGAGGAGAGAGAGTAAAATGAGGAGAAAATAAAATGAAGAGAAAAAGTAGAAAATATGAGGGAGAGTAAAATAATAGGAGATAGTAAAAAGAGGAGAGATGAAAAAAAAATTTGATTAATGGGTACCCAAATTACCCATTAGGGTAAACCCATATTAGACTTCAGAGTAATGGGTATTTAGCCTGATTTAAACCCATTAGTTTTAAAGCTCATTTTAACATCCCTACAGCCAAGTGCTTTAAACCCTTCAAGAAGATCAGTTAACTCATAAGTATGATTTTGCATAATGGAGTCCATCTCACTGTTGACAGCTTCTTTCTTGGAGGAAGCGTCTGGTTTAGACATGGCTTCAGCAAATTTCTTGGTTTATTTTGTACAAGAAAAATCATCAAAAAATCATCACCGTAAGATTTTTCTTGATGAACTCTTTAGCTGTGTCTAGGTTCATCTTGTTGATTTTCTAAGTTATACTGAGAAGTACCAGATGTGCTAGGCTCATGATTCGTTTCATCTCTTTGTCCATGAGTTCTCTTTGGATTTTGTTTATCCTTATATGAAAACATGTATTTAAAGAAAGACGCATTTCTTGATTCCATTATCATGTTGACATGGATATCAGGTATCTCTGATTTAATAACCAGGAACCTATATACATAACTGTTATATGTGTATCCGAGGAAATTAAAATCAATAGTTTTTGGTCCGATTATGACCTTTTTAAGAGGTGGTACTGCCACTTTTGCTAAGTACCCCCACATTTTAAGGTACTTATACAAAGGTAGTAATCCTTTCCATAGCTCATAGGGAGTCTTCTTGGTGACTTTGTGCGGAATTTTGTTGAGGATGTAATTTGTGGTAAGCAGTGCTTCCCCCCCCCCCACAAATTCTGGGGTAAACCAGATTCGTTCAACATTGCATTCATCATCTCTTTTAGAGTTTGATTTTTCCTTTCAGCAATTCCATTAGATTCTGGTGAATAGCTGTTGTTTGATGTATACTACCATTTTCTTTGCAAAATGCATTAAAATTTCCATCATATTCACCTCGTCTGTCACTTCGGACTATTTTGATAGTGCTGCTGAGTTAATTTTCAACTTCTCGTTTATATTCCTTGAATTTTTCAAGGCTTGATCTTTGCTATATAATAGATATACATAACAATATTTTGTGTGATCATCAATGAACATTACAAAATACTTTTTGCCTCCTCTAGTTGGCACAAGTTTTAAATCACACAAATCTGTGTGAATTAATCCTAGAGGTTCAGTTGTTCTTTGAACTTGGGGTGATGGTTTTTTAGTGAGTTTTTCTTGTGAGCCCACTTCACAATATTCTTTGCTTGTTTTGCTTTTTGGTATTAGGATCAAGTTCATTAGTCTTTGAATAGACTTATAGTTAACATGACCTAATCGTTTGTGCCAAATATCAAAAGACTCGATGAAATAAGCAAATTCTTTCATATTCATTGAAACATCAGAAGAAGTAGAAGCAACAATAACATTATTAGCAACAACATTAGCAACAACATTATTATCTACATTAGAAGCAACAATATCAGAGGTAGAAGCAGCAGCAGAGACGTCTTCTCACTTACGAATGACAGCTTGAACACACATCTTGAGTATTTTGTTCTTCTTGTATGCTTTGCCCACATACACCCCAAACTTTGTCAGAATCATTGTCCCTCCAATGTACTTGATTCCAAAGCCTGCATCATCCATCAGAGTTGCGAAAATAAAGTTTTTCCTCATATCAAGGCAATGCCTCACATTCTTGAGGGTTACTTCTTTCCCAAAGGTGAACTTAAGTACCACTATGCCTGTTCCCAAGATAGTTGACTTAGATCGCCATTTGCACTTTGTGATCTGGCGGACTCGGGGTATAAGTGCTGAACAGCGCTGTGTCAGTGCATATGTGATGTATGGCACAAGTGTCGTAACCCCATTCTCTTGGGTTTTTTTGTTGGACCATGTAACATTAAGTAACCACTGCGTAGAGATGCTCTTCTGTCAGATTCACTTGGTCGTTCTTTTTCCCTTTGTTCTTGGGCTTGCTGTGACACTCATCAGATTTGTGGCCCAATTTGCCACACTTGTGACACTTCCCTTTGAACTTTTTCTGCTCATTGGGCTTACTCTGCTTCTTGAAGTTCGTCGAAGAGGCAGGTTTCAGAGAAGACGTGGCAACTGCTTTGCCTTTTACTTTTGGTTTGTACTCAACCATGTGGACGTCATGTTGGTGCAGGACAGCCGAGTTGTAAAGAGACCCGCGGTTTCTTTCTTCTGTTTGCAGCCTGTTGAGAAGATCTTCAAGACTCATCTTCTTTTGCTTATGCTTCAGGTAATCTTGAAGTCATGCCAGCCTGATGGAAGCTTCTCAATGATGGTGTTTACTGTGAAAGGTTCACAGATTGACATCCTCTCAAATTCAATCTCTTGACATATCAATTGAAAAACTCCACCTATTGCATTACTGGTTTCGAATCCACCATTGTGAAATTCAAAAACTTAGCCACATCGTATTTCTGACAACCAACATCTGCAACCCTGTACTTCTTTTTCAGAGCTGTCCACAACGTCTTAGACATTTTGTAATCATAGTAGACTTTGACGAGCTTGTTTTCAAGGCAGTTTAAGATCCAGCCTTTACACAAGTAGTCAGAGTGTTTCCATGCTTCCACAGTATTAAACAACAGTCTGTTTGTGTTACTCGAAGGAAGGTATGTTTGATCCTCTTTAAAAAACTTCACAAGCTGGAGGTTTGTTAGAAAATATTATTTTCAGCTGCCACGATTTGAACCCTTGACTATTGATTTTTTCAGGCACGGGTGCCAGAACAGGTACATTAGGCAGTTGCACTGTAGCGCTTTGACCAGTGACTAAAAGAAGACCTTGTCCGAACAAGTTCTGACGTATCGTCTCATGAATCTGATTGTCAACAGGTAAACCAACAAAAGGTAAATCAGCAATAGGTAGACCAGTGTTCTCAGGAACCTGATCTTCCATAGATGTGTCGTTAATCTGCTTCAGTATCTCTTCGTTGCTAGACATCTGAAAGAAGTAAACACACTTTATCAAAATAATGTCACTTTAAAATTAATTTAAATCAATTTGCAGAATTTATTTGAATTTGTAAATCCTATTTTAAAATAATTTATGTAATTAATAAAAATTAAATAAACAATCTGCAGAGAATTTAAAAAAAAATCTAACTCTTATTTAAATAACAAAAATAATTTTGATCAAAGTCAAACATCTGATCACGTTACTTAAACCGATTTGATCATGTCACTTAAACCAATTTGATCACGTTCTGATCCACGTTTCTTTTTCTTTTGAACTGATCACAAAACCACGTTAAAGCACAGGTGGTTTAATTATAGTGATCAATTTGGCACAAACCAAACCAAAATAATTTTGGTTCACGTTTTATTTAGCAGGAAATCAAAATCCAATAATTTTGACTTCTGCTTTTGGTCACGTTTTCTAAGGTGTTGTTCTTTTGTGCATTCATCCGTCTGGATGATGTTCTTTTCCTCATTTGAAAACTGCATCTGGATGATGCGTTTGGATGAAGTTATGTTTTTTTGTGCATTTATATAAATAAATTGGATGTAGTTTGTAACAAAATGACTAAAAAGTACATGTTTTATGTTAAAAAATGTAAGTAAAGAGGAGAGAGAATAAAAAGAGGAGAGAGAGTAAATAAAAAGAGAGAGTAAAAAAGAGGAGAGAGGGTAAAGTGAGGAGAGAGAGTAAAATGAGGATAGAGAGTAAAATGAGGAGAGAGAGTAAAAAAAGAGGAGAGAAAAAGTAGAAAAGAGAGAGAGTAAAAAATAGGAGAGATAGTAAAAAGAGGAGAAAGAGTAAAAAAGAGAGGGGAGAGAGTAAAAAGGAGGAGAGAGAGACAGAGAGTAAAAAAAAGGAGAGAGAGTAAAAAAGAGAAGAGAGAGTAAAATGAGGAGAGAGAAAGTAAAAAAGAGGAGAGAGAAAGTAAAATAGAGAGAGAATAAAAAGGAGGAGAATGTATAAAACAAGGAGAGAGAGTAAAAAAGAGGGGAGAGAAAGTAAAAAAGAGGAGAAAGAAAGTAAAAAGAGAGAGAGAGTAAAAAAGAGGAGAGAGAGTAAAAAAGAGGAGAGAGAGTAAAAAAGAGGGGAGAGAGAGTAAAAAGGAGGAGATAGAATAAAAAAATGAAAGAGAGTAAAAAGAGGAGAGAAAAAGTAAAAAAGAGGAGATAGAAAGTAGAAAAGAGGAGAGAGAGTAAAATAGATGAGTGAAAGTAAAAAGAGGAGAAAGAGTAAAAAAGATGAGAGAAAGTAAAATGAGGAGAGAGAATAAAAAGAGGAGAGAAAAAGTAAAATAGAGAGAGAGTAAAAAAGAGGAGAAAGAGTAAAACGAGGAGAGTAAAAAGAGGAGAGAGAGAGTAAAAAGAGGAGAGAGAGTAAAAAGAGGAGAGAGAAAATTAAAAAGAGGAGAAAGAAAGTAGAAAAGAGGAGAGGGAGTAAAAAAAAGGAGTGAAAGTAAAAAAAGGAGTGAAAGTAAAAAAAGGAGATAGAGTAAAAAAAGAGAATGAGTAAAAAAAGGAGAAAGAGCAAAAAAAAGGAGAGAGAAAATAAAAAGAAGAGAGAGAGTAAAAATAAGAAGAAAAAATATGTATTCTACATAAATAATAAAATAAAAGAGATGTAATTTTCAAAAATAATGTAGAGTATTTTAGTCTTTTTAAATTCTCTGCAAGTTCATCTCCATCCGGATGCATCATTCAAACTCATCTAAAATTTTTAAAAATTTTTAATGAGTTTGATAAAATCATTCTGATGCTCCATCCCGATGAAGCACATTTAAGTATCTAAAAAACAACGATTTTCATCCTCATCCAGATGCATCATCTGGATGGACAAAAGAACAGGCCTAATTGAAAAATCAATTAGTTGACATCAAAAGTAAACTTAATTTTCAACTTGAAAACGACAACGTCACACAATGTTTTTGAAACCAAAGATGGTTTATCTAAACCAAATCACAAAACCAAATAACACAACGTATAATTGATATCGATTTGATTAACTGATCACAATTTGATCAACGTGAAGACATGTGATTGTCACACAGCGTGAAGACCAACAATTTGATCAACTCACGTGTTTCCTTTTTGTTATTGTCACACAACGTGAACCAATAACTGATCACGATTTGTTCACTTTTGATTTATCTTTAATCAAAAACTTCAGAAACGAAAATCAAGTTTTCAGATTACTTTTAATCACATTTTTAATTTACAAATTCAAATCGAGTAATGATTCGCATAGTTAACAACTTGCAAATACTATTACTGATTTTCGGTTGTATTAATTAAAATCAATAGTTTAAAATAAACGATCTGCTTAAACCAAAAGGAAATCAATAGTTTAAAATAAACGAGTTGCTTAAACCAAAAGGAATAGCAAATACCATTTATGTAAACTTAAACCTGCAAAAAACGTTAGTCTAAAAACACAAAACAAAATTAAATTGATTTTAGACAAGTTCTGATTCTAATGAAGCATGTTTTGATAATTGCAAAAACCTAATCCGAAATATACAGATCAATTCTTAAAGGGGCAGATTTATTGAGTTAAGACTGTAAGACCTATATAACTCAAATTAAGTTTAGCAATTGAGATATGAAGCTATAAACGATTAAGAAAAAAATTAAAGTAAATATTACACAGAGCTGAGACAAGTCTTGTTGCCTTAACTCAATAAACACCCGTAGTGTATCAATTTGATTTGCGTATTTGAGTTCTAGGATAGAACTGTGTTGAGACCGCCAATGATACACCAAGGACGGAATCTGCAAACTTGTGGTGCCTACTCTACACTCTCGGACTTGACAGAAAAAAATAGGATTGTTGCTGTGAATTTTTAGTTCTCAAAAAATGTTAATTAGAATAAGTCTACGCTTTTTTTTATAAGCAACAAAGACTTGGAGAAGAAGGAGAAGTTGTTCAACGTGGGGTTAGTGGTTCCAAGATTTTCGGATGACCAAGTTTCCCACGAGATTAGGGATCTCGTTTTTTGACTTTGGTGGCAAGACAAATCAATAAGTCTTTAGAGTTTCTTTATTAATGAGCTCAAATAAACTCTAGCCACATTCTAACCCAAATCCCAATCTTGATCCATCATATTTCTCATTCACCTAAGGCCAAGATTGGATCCATTAAGCCTATTGGCTTAATATCATTAATCGTTGGCCCAACATGATGTTACATTTTAGTTTTTATCTCTAACTACAATATCAAATCTTACACCAAAAAGAATATTCTTTATTTTTTTTAATTAGTTTTTTTGATAAAAAGTTAATTTGAGTACCAAAAGAATCCGGGGTTACAAAAATTTTCTAAACTATTTATTCTCAAGCCCCAAAAAATTAAACATGCTGAGAGAATCTAAGTACATAGCAAGACTAATAGTTAGGAGATGTGGTGTGTAAACCAAAGGGATGGGTGCAAGGAGAGCATCACATACGTTTCGATCGATTCTGCAAATATGACTTGCGGTGTAGATGATCTATATACATGGGTGCGGAGATTGCGTTCTCTCCATATTGAGTAGACAACAACATGAGCAACGGTTTATTTGAGGGTAGAAGATCTGTTAGGGGATCTCCCTAGCTGCCACACGATGAGAGTATTCCATGAAGCGAAGAGACTATTTGGCTGACCCAATCTCGCCATTGTAATGGACCAGATGTAACACCCTAAACTCGCAATTCTCAAATTCTACACAATTTTTAGTAAAGTTTTGGGCGGACCTTACACTTAGCCATTTAAAGTCCATATTTCACTAAGTCAAAATTTCGATTTTTAAAAGAAAAGTGACAAGCCCAAACATTCAAACTAAAGACGGTTCCATTTATTAAAATCCAAATCAAAGTTCAAACACAATTAAACTTAACCGACAACTTAACAAATTCTAAACGGTTCTAGCATAAGTCCAATTCCAAAAACATAAAAATAAAACACAAGCTCAGTCCTAATCCA
>OVBA01009121.1:0-11169 GCA_900406435.1 Lepidium aucheri | reverse complement strand
TAAGATATCGTTAGTTATTTAAAATTTTTATATTCCAAAAATAAAAACATAGTATAAATATATATTGTATTAATTCGGGTCATATACATCTCTAATTATAACATAATATTAATAATCACAATAATCACTAAACGAAATTTAGAATATGTATAAAAAAAATTGTTCACAATTATTTACAAATATACGATCGTAATCTCCTAATTCTATTAGTTTATATACTCATTATTTTATATATAAGACTAATACAAACAAAATATTATTATTTCATTAAGAATACATACACATTAAAGTATTATATATTTTCATGAGTTTATATCTAAAACAGTTTATATATTAAAATAATAGATAAAATAGATTACAATAATTTAGTTTATATCATAATCTATTTGTTATAAATATATTATAAATCAATAAATTACAACAACTTTTAAATACAATGTCAAAATGAATACATTACCTATGTTTACCTAAATGAACATATTTCTACAAATCTAAATGAACATGGATTTAAAAAGCTAAATAAATATCGGTCTAAAAACCTAAATAACAAGACAAAAGTCAAAAAAATCTATATACAAAAATTGTAGTATAGTCAACCTAAATCAGCAAAGATGGATAAATATATTTTATATGCAACATCGGTCATTATTATAAATTAATTTTAGTATATAAAGTATATATAAATTAATAAATTTGTATATACAAATCGAAATAAATAAATAAAAGACAAAATATCACGTATAAATATTATAAGTAAATAAAGATAACTATAAATACATAATAATTTTTTTACAAAAACACATATTATGCCTAGCACGGAGCATCATCTAGTTTTATTTGATATTTTAGTTGAATGCATACTTATTAAAAAAATTAATAATTTTTCTAACATTTTATTTAATATAATGCTGCAATTTACTATACTTTGATGAATCATATAAAATAAACCTGGTCAAAATCAATGAAATTGAAGCACGTGAGTATATAACATTGGAAAACATAAAAATAAATTACATGCAATAACACTACGAAAAGATGCGCCAAATGAGCTGTTATAATTAGACTAATGTAAATGTATTATTAGCATATTATAATAGCAAGTGTAAAGACTAATGAGCCTTTATAATATGTTTTTGATTGGAGTCACTTACTTACTCTCTCACTTAGCTCTCGCGACTCACAATAGAAGAAGAAGAAGAAGAAGAAGATGGAGAGAGAAGGAGGAGTTGTTTCTTATTATCTTTGGTTCCCTTTTAGGTTCATTCACCAAACTTTCCGACTTATCTCATTCAAGCTTTTCGGTTTACGATCTCCTTCTGATCATCATGATATTCCGGTTAGTACTTTCTGCAATAATCAATATCATTGGTGTTTGATACATGCTTAGCGTTTATGTATGTTACTAGATCTAGTCTTCTCACAACATGAGATTTCTCATACAAATGTTTCCTCTGAATTTGCATGACTTATTGGATTGAGACGATTGGTATATACTTTAACCTTAAAATCATTTGGTAATGATTATACTGCTTCCTACTTGTTATAAATGTAAAATAAAGTAGAGATCTATATGAGTTTTTTCTAGTATTGACAAAAAAAGAATTTAAAAATGAAATATTTTAGGTTAACTTTAATGAGATGTCGACACATCATAAAGGAAAGATTATCTACAATTCTAGTGTGGACACATCACCACCCGCATTGAAACTTCATTTGTTTTGTCTGTTCTTTCTATTTTAGTATATATAAAGATTGATAAAATCTTCAATTGTTGATTATAAAATACAAATATAATCAGAAGAAAGAGGAAGAGGAGGAAGTAGAATTAGAGATAAAACAAGTGACGTCGAGGAGTTATACACCGCAATCAAGAGCAAAGAAAGTAGTGAAGTCGAGAGATTTTAGTTCTGGCAAGCCTGGTGGTACCAACAACAGGGGCGGCTAGTGTTTTTTTTAACTTCTACTTAGTTAAGTCATTATAATGATTTATGGAGATAATCTTTTCCTTTTCAGCTTTTACTTCTAATTATTGTATAAGTGTGATTTAATCTATGTATTTGTGTGTGTAGTTTCTGAAGATTGCAAGTTTCTTAATGCGTAATAATAAAACGGGGAACGTGGATCTAATCTTGATTCAAGTGAAGAAATTGAAAAAGAAATAAAAATACGGAAAACCAAATACATGTGATCTTATATAAGATCTTTTATCTTGAAAACTGGTAACCAAATACCTTATCAAAAACAAAAAACTGAATTATCATGTATATTCTTTTGTCATGTGGTCATGTCTCGCTCTACGTATGCTCATCAAAGCTTGGGATTCCATCATTATCTCAATCGATACATAGTATGAAATTCATTTCCTCAAACTTCTTTTAATCTTTCATCCTTATCGATTAACAGTTGAATTTCTAATGCCAAAATTATTAACAGAATCATCTAAACCATGAGACCGAAAAAGAATTAATCATTGCTATAATTGACTATTCTATAAATTATTTGACTATTGAACACTATACATCGATAAAAATGCATTTGTTATAGGGTTAGTTGATCTAATATAGATTATGAAACCTAGTAACTACACATTTAGATTAACTGAAAATGTATTTATTACGTTTTGCTAGATGCAAGTGTGTTTTTAGTCGATTAACTAAAAATATATAAAATAGTTGAGGTTAATTAAGAATTAGAAATAGGTGGTCCAGTGGTGTTGTCATTTTATAAATTCTCAAGGTACCAGGGATTGAATCTCCTACCTGTAATATAAGGAGGAAATTAAATACTAAGCTAGTTGAAAAAAATAAAATAATAATAAAGCCCGATACATAATTTGTGGAGAAAGTGTAAATCGATATTTTTGGATATGAGAAAACTTACATCTTCTTGATAACGAATGTTAATTGAACTTAAAGTTTTCCAATATTATTATGTGTATAAATCGGTTTTTGTAGCCTAGTTGTGGAATTGTTGGTTTTTATTCTAGCAGCATTAAACAAAGAAAGAGACAGCCACTCGAAAACAGAACATTGGTCTAACTCACCGTTTTATAATCGCATTTACAAGTACAATTGGATCTTTCTGGTACCAACGAGAGAAAGTCAGAAGACAAGAGAAGATGCAGCAAGAGAGAGATAACAAGAGAGATTGTTGCAGCAACGTCATTACACGTACTGTGATGAGTTTTCTCGAGTGTCTGAATCTCAAACACTCGTCTTCTTCTTCAAATATGGTAAGAAATGTAAAATCTCATCATTCTCTCTCCTCTGTAAACTCAACGTATGTTTATTATTCTGCTTAGCTACTGGTTTTTTCGTTTCTGTGTGGCAGAAGAAGAAGGAAGAAGATGATTCATCTGTTGAAGTTTCAACGAGGAGTCTTAACTTCGCGAGTAAACGGAGAAGGAAACAACAGGTTAGCTCCGGGAAACGAGGTGGAGTTAACAACTACGACATGTAACTATAATCTTTGTTTAGTAGTTGCATCTCAATAATCATGATATCAATATCATAATTTCATATCAATCAAACTAGACTCTTAACCTAGTAAGACTCGAGCTAGACTCTCAAGAAGAGAAAAGTGGGATCGATCATCTGATCGATCACAGCTTATTGCTACTAGCTCGCTTTGTAAAATAATTTGTGGCGGTTTTGGAGAAGCGACTAATTGTAAAGAACAATTGCAATAAAGAACGTCCTTTAACGAGCCCTTCTTTTACGTTCCTCGCTGTTTTCGCCATCACTGGTTCTGTTTTCTTTGTCTTGGTTTGATGCATCACCTCCTGCATTGAAGCTACTGAATGAGATGAAATTGGAGTTAACCATGAAGTCTATAGTTTGCACAAAGAGATGTTAGAAGTGAAGAATAAACCTGGATTCATGTTTGTTAGCCGTCTTAGTCTATCTTCAGCCACACGAATAGCCCGAGCCGAGCTTTTAACACCTTGAGTGATGCCTTGGCTACAAAAATGAAGACAACAACGTTGAAGAGTTACAGGAGATATGAAGAATTGGTAAATCAAGAAGGAATGCGAGAACAAACCCTAAATCACTGAGCTCCATAGTTAAGTCACTAATCTCCATTCCAGATAAACGAACAGCAGCCATTGTATCTGGTAGCTCTTCTCTGGTTACATCCAGAAGCTTCTCAAGAGACTCGGCTGCTTTTCTGAACGCCTTTTTGTTCAACATTCCAAAGTAACAAATATGTAGAAATCAAATCAACCATCAAATTTTTATCATTGGAATAGGAATCTGTAAAGGAGATATGTTGGAGAACGAACCAGAAGAGCAGGAATTGCAGCAAAGAATAGCCATGATGCTGAAATTGCTGTCTGCAAGTGTATAAGAGAACCCATCATGATGAAATGTGAATATAATTTGATTTTCATTGAGCATTTAGAATCAAAAGATATCATGATTCGATTGTTGAGAGAACCAAAACTGAAATTCAAAGAATCAAGATATTTGTATGACCTAAAAGAGGAGAATTTCGTATTCCGGAAAAACCTAAACTCAAGAGCGAAATCAAATATGGAAGCTGAAATTGAGGCGAGGATCTCGAGGATGAAGAGATAAGCGAGAGACTTACTACGCAAGCGACGACATTGAGCAAGACGAAGTGTTTGTGTGTGAATGTCCACTGAGAGACTTGGAGAGGAGGCCGTCCAACGGACGCCGTCAATTGGGAAGAGATCGATGGTTCCTGTAGATTCGAATACAATGGGGAAGGAGAAGAAGATGTGATCGAGTCCGAAACCTTCGCGAATCGAGAAACCGGCGAAGAAGCAACCCGGAGAGTATACCGGCGGCGAAACAAAAGACTTTTTTCGACGAATCTTCGATGGAAAATCGGATTCCTGAAGATTGCAGGTTTAAGAGATTGCAAATTCGAAGTGAACATTTTAAATTTCGCTCGATTCGTCAGAACCTCATCGTTAAAAACTTAAAACTGAAAAGCTTCGAGTCGATAACAATGGATGTCACTTGTGACCGAGAAAATTTTACTGTAACAAAACAACAAAAGATTGCATGTAAGTCCTCTATTTATGCTTGAAGTATTAAAATAACCTCATTACTTTTATATGAAACTGATTTGACATCATATGTAAATCGGAACACCACCTAGTTGGTCTGGAGGTTTGTGAGCTATAAAGTTACACGTCGCATCTCTCTTTTAGACGTGTCACACTTAAGGTCGTTGGGCTGATGTATGAGCATATAAGTATCCATGTATAGTCTCAAGTTTCAATTAAAGCCAAAGCATAACTAATGGATCAGGTACTCTCTTGCGTTATAAAAGTCCCTCTAATTTCACCAACACAAGCGCAGTTTACGACCAAGCTGAAGAAGACTTATGTCTTCTCACCATCGTCGACTGTGAAAGTTACTGCAATAGCGTCTCGCAGAGTGAAACTGATTAATCCCGAGGGAGAGGAAAACGAGATCGAAGGAAATGAAGATAGTTACATACTTGAATCGGCGGAGAAGGCAGGACTGGAACTACCATACTCTTGTAGGTCAGGGACTTGTGGGACATGCTGTGGGAAGATCGTGTCTGGAAAAGTGGATCAGTCACTAGGTTCCTTTCTTGAGGAAGAACAGATTCAAAAGAGTTACATCCTCACGTGCATCGCACTACCATTAGAAGACTGTGTCGTTTACACACACAAACAACACGATCTTATATGAGTTACACATGCCTGTCTCAAACTTTTAGAAAAGCTGAGTATAATATTATATTTGATGCGTTTACTTCCTATTCGAATCACTACTATTCGAAATTTTGAATGGGATTCGACTAACAAACTCAAACCAGTATTTTTGTATGTGTGCATTAGTCTTGGTCACAAAAAAACCAGAACCTTCTGTCCGGTGTTGGTATCTATCAATGGTTCCACTGTTCAGAAATTTTTGTTTTTTTTGTTTGGTTTAGTTTTGAACCGAGATTGGATCGAGTTTTAGTTGGTATTTTTTGGTTATTATATGTTCAAAACCGTAAAAACAAAAACTGAATAAACCAAATATGAGAAATTGACCTGAACCGAACCAAAGACCCTCGACTTTTTATGCTACCATATTGGGCCTGTAATTGGTATAAACTATATAGGCCCAGTAATGACTCGTTGGGAACCTAAAAATCGTAGGCCGTGGGATGGACTACGTCACAGTAGAACCCTCCATAAGGTTCGTCAAACTTCCTCCAACCCGAATTCAAAATATTTAATTATATTAATTTGCGGCCTTACAATTAATTTTCGCAAACGGCGCCTTAATTATTTGGCGAAAAAATCAAAAACCCTATTTTCTCTTCCTCATGAGCGGTCGTTGAAATCACGCAACAATACATTTGGACAAAAGGAAAAAAGAAATAAATAAACAAAAAAACCCAAAATGACTGTCTCCTGAAAAATTCGAAATTCCGGATCCACCGCCATCGAATCCCTAGCTTTCTTTTTTGTTCTCTCTCTCTTCTCTATCTCTGTATTCGAAGCCAGTAGAGTTTCTCAAGCCACCGTTTGTGTGTTTGTTTGTTTTCGTTCTTAGTGTGGGTGTTATTGTGCAATGAGGAAAGGAGCAAAGAAGAAGGCTGGTTCGAAAGCAGGTCGTAAAGGTGCTGTTTCGGAGAGTCAGAACGATGAGGTGATTGCTGAGTCTCTGGAGGCGACGACAACACAGGAGGAGAGTCAACAGCCTCCGGAAGAAGTAGTCGTCGAGGAAAAGGAGAATGGGAAAGTGGAGGCTAAGGAAGATCAAGAGGACGAAGAGGAAAAACCGGCGGAGCCTGATTCCTTAAAGGAGGAGGAAAATCAGGAAGACGATGAGGTCAAAGATGCTTCTCCTCCTGAGCAGCAGGAGGATGTCGAGGTCAAGGCCGATGAAGAAAATGATAAGAAACCTGTTGCTCGTCGTGCTGGTAAGCGAAAAAGGGGAACGAAGAAGGAAACTGAAATTAAAAATGAGAAGAAACAGGTTCGGAAAGCTAAGAAACCTCGAGCGACCAAACCACAAGAAGAGCCTGAATACTTCGAGGATAAGCGTAATCTGGTATGCTTTAGCTAACCTTAGTCTGAGATATCATCTAATCAATTTGTTGCATTTTGTGGCTTTTTGCTCTATGAGAATAATCAATTAACATGTGCGCTTGTTATGTGTTTTCAGGAGGATTTGTGGAAGGCTGCATTTCCAGTGGGAACTGAGGTATGTTATTTCGAGCTACTGTTTCCATTGAGAGTCTAATATATTCTCTTACTTATGGAAGTTACATTGTGATGGCAGTGGGATCAATTAGATGCACTTTATGAATTCAATTGGGATTTCAAAAATCTTGAAGTAAGTTGTTTGGATTACATTCCCCACTTTTGTTATCTATTGTTAGTCCATTGAATCCGGGGTTGATGAGATTCTGATATTTATGTTTCTTCATCTCTGTGTCAGGAAGCATTGGAGGAAGGAGGGAAACTCTATGGAAAGAAAGTCTTTGTTTTTGGCTGTACAGAACGTAAGCTGTTTGTCTCGTTTTTTTTGTTTTACTTCTTTTGATTTTTGGGAGTTACTGTCTTCTTATCATATGGCTTTTTTAATTCATCTTTTGGACTTTTGGTTCTTCTAATTTTCTCAAAAATCTATCACGTTGTGCAGTATGCTTTCTTCCTTTTCCTCAGAGCTTGCTTCTCGTTCCTGTTTAAATTTTTCTCTTTTAACGTTACAGCTCAATTAGTTCCGTACAAAGGTTTAAACAAGATTGTCCATGTCCCAGCAATTGTTGTTGTAAGCTCTTGTTTAAATCCCTATCAACGTTTGCTTGCTATCTTTGCTATGGTGATTCTAAAATATATCCGTACTATGTATGCAGATTGAATCACCCTTTCCGCCTTCTGATAAGATAGGAATTACATCGGTTCAGAGAGAAGTGGAGGAAATCATTCCAATGAAAAAGATGAAAATGGACTGGCTTCCTTACATCCCGACTGAAAAAAGGTACAATGAGTTCCACATGCTCTGTTAAACGTTAGGTGGAATGGGCTATTCTTATATCTGATGTTTACTTGCAATTTGTTTTTCTTGCAGAGATAAACAGCTTGATAGGATGAATTGTCAAATTTTTACCTTGGTCTGTACGCAGAGGAAGTAAGTAACATGTGTTGTTTTCTCTTCTCATTGTGATGACACTATGAAGGGATTTTGAGTTACATTTCGTATGTATCAAAATAAGAATATGTAACATGGATTCACACAGCTCCAACATAAAATTGTGATTAGATGGGTTGCATTGTTTGTTGCATTATTTCTGCCTAGTAATTATTCTTTGTAGTGCAGAAGTTAATGTATGGGTCTTTGCTGCTACAAATACTTCTAGAATAGTATTATTTGAATGTTCTAGTCCTGTTCTAAATTTAACTTTGTACATTCTGCAGATCTGCTCTCAGACACATGAAAGAAGATCAACTTAAGAAGTTTGAGTATTGCCTTCCTTGTGAGTTTTATTCATCTACAAATACTAGTGAAATTTTCCCAAGTGAACCATTTATAGCAAATGGCAGGTTGTTGCCACTTGCCAGTGGAATATGTTTACGTATGTGGCATGCAACTACAAGTTCTAATTTCTTTCTTTTCTTTTTTTTTTTGCTTTGCAGATTTCTATCAACCATTTAAGGAAGATGAACTGGAACAGAGTACTGAAGTCCAAATAATGTTCCCTTCTGAACCGCCGGTAAGTTTTGTGACAAGCAGTAAGANAAGAGTATTCAAGAAGCAGGTTTACATGAAATGTTCTGATAGGGGCACAGCGTTTTGAGTATTTCTGTATGATTAAGCCTTGATTTTCTGTTTGTGCAGGTTGTATGTGAATTTGACTGGGAGTTTGACGAACTTCAGGTGTGTTTGGCTTTTCTGTAACGATTAAACTTGAAATACTTCTTCGATTGAGTCAAGAAAGTCGTCATCTTTGCGATGCTCAATCCTTGTGTGTTCGAATTGCATTCATTGTATTCTGAATCTTGAGATGGGTTTTTGGGCATCTATCGCAGGAATTTGTTGATAAACTGGTTGAAGAGGAAGCGTTACCTGCTGAACAAAAGGATGAGTTCAAAGTAAGTTTGAGCTGTAATGGCAATGTCAGTTATTGGCGCTTGAGTATCTCCTCTAATTCCCATTGTTCCTTTCTCAGGAATTCGTCAAAGAGCAAGTTCGAGCAGCAAAGAAAGCGAATCGAGAGGCCAAAGAAGCTCGAAAGAAAGCAATAGAAGAAATGAGCGAAGATACAAAGCAAGCCTTTCAACAAATGAAGTTCTACAAATTCTACCCTCAGTCCACACCAGATACACCAGACGTCTCTAGCGTCAAGGTATGAACAAATTTTTTTAAAAAACGTTTCCTTCTCAAATCGTTTAATACTGTTTCAGTTAACTATTACTGGTAACTCAGAAATAAGGTTTTGATTATAATTTGTTATAAAGCTCTGATTATGGTTTTCTACTTCCTTGTTTTGCTCTTGCAGTCGCCATTCATAAACCGGTACTATGGAAAGGCTCATGAAGTCCTTTAGAATCAGACAATTCAGAAACCAGAATAGTCTTTTTTTGGTGGCAGCTTCAACAGATATCAAAGTTATTTAGTCACATGTGCTCTCATAAACTCTTGAGAGCTCTTATAGTTAAAAAGCCAAGTCCGAACGACAAACTATCGGTTTGTTTTTGTTTTTTATTAATGAGTTTGTATTCTCCTCGAGAAATAGTTCGTGTAACTTAGAAGAGTCGGAGAAACCAAATTCTTTTTTGCGGAAAATTGGAGACACCTTTTTTTATAATTTCTTCATTTTGAAGTTGTTCTAAAAAGGCTTGCACTTGCATTTCTAAAAGCTATTATTGACGAGTAATTTGTATTGTTAAGTAAAGCAGAGAGTATCTTAATGGTATAGCAACTCGTTATCAAGTTTCGACAATGACAAAATGGTATTATTTCGATGGACCCGATCTATTTAGAAGAAAGAGATGGAGAAAGACAAAACCATGTATATTAACTTTGGTATCATTCATTTTTATGGTTTGAGAAAATGACATTCTAAAAGGAGCATCTAAACAAACTCTTCAAGATTTATGTTTACATATCATTAATATTCGCGACAAGTTTGTAACTAATATTTCCATTCCAAGTGGGAGTATAAATTAATCAATCAGTCATATACCATAGATATTCAAAAAGCTACTTCTTTTCATCCCAAGATATAACCTAGTGCAGTCTTACTATTACACTCATGAATTTTGTTTGGTTAAGTCTAATAACTTTGTTTTTTCACCATAATTTATAATTTATAATAATGATTTATAGTAAGAGTTGAAGAAGTAAGAGTGCATGTTGTGTACGGACAAATTAGAAGGAGGAAATGGAAAGGAAACAACTAAAGGGCGTGTTTTGGTTAGACTCTCCGTCGCGACCGATCTGCATGTGATGTGAGAACAAAGTTGGTGCGTGAATTATCTTATTAACTACTTTTTTTTTTAATATAAAAAGGAAAAAACACAGCAACTCAACGACATGCGTTTGTCCTTTCCAGTCTGTTTTATTTATATAACTATATTTAAGGGTCTCTTCTTCAAAACTAATCATATAATATTCCACCACTTCCCTCACTTTCTCTTCTCTTTTTCTCATATCTTATTGCCCACCACTTTTTAACAATTCCTTTTATCCCAAACCAATTTTTCTTTTTTTTGTAGTTTACAATATATATTGAATTTAGAGTGTTAGGTTTAAATGCTTTTTTCGTGTTTTTTCAGGTTAAAATCTTCTTTTCGTGCTATTTTTTTATATTGTCCCAAAATTTCTAAATTATAAAGTTGATATTTTCACTCGATCAATTAAAAAACAAATTAGTGGTTTAGTGTTGTAATCTTTACTTTCACCATTTTTGGGTGTTTGATTCTTTTGATATATTGGTTGATAAAAATAAAAAGTAAGTTAGATTTAAATACCAATAATCTTTAATCTATTGACAAAATGATAAGTCCGTTAAAACCGAACACACTTATACCGAATCTCTCAATAGAACCTCGCGTCATCCCCAAACAGAAGCTATGAGCCAATTTGCAAGTCTAATCGAATTTGGACATGTACACACTTGTTTGTACTTCTCCTCGGTTCGGTCTTTTTGGTTAGGGACGTTAAGGAT
>OVBA01009120.1:0-11171 GCA_900406435.1 Lepidium aucheri | reverse complement strand
GAGAGTTTTACAGCTAAAACATCAGATAAAAATGATAAGAGTGTCATTAGGGGGTATTTATAGGGTTAATCTCATAACCCTAATGGTCAAACCGACCTAAGTTTGTACACCAGGCGGTTAGTGAAACTTCCCTCGCTGTCCCTGCGCGAGCATTGGCACTGAGGAACGCTTCACTTCTCTGTCCTCATGGTTTTTGTCTGAGTTGCGGCTCCGAGTGTGACCTTTGATATGAAGAGAGATGGGTCTTGGTGTCACCGAGGTGGCCTTTGTTAAGCGTTCCGCGAGGTAGCGATCCGAGGGTGCACGATCATTCTTGACATAGACGTTCCAGCAGCTGCTCCAATTCTCCTTAGCACTAGTTTTACTCCTTTTCTGCTCCTTTTCTTAGATAAACTCCAAAACTCCAAATGCAAATGCAAAGAATGCAAAACTAAAAAGAA
Organism: Lepidium aucheri; assembly: GCA_900406435.1. Taxonomy (NCBI): domain Eukaryota; kingdom Viridiplantae; phylum Streptophyta; class Magnoliopsida; order Brassicales; family Brassicaceae; genus Lepidium; species Lepidium aucheri. Next base: position 10,731 of record OVBA01009120.1, on the reverse strand, counting down.
AGTTAGACGGTTTGTGAGAGTATAACTGCTAGTTCAATATTTTCTATCAACTTAAGGTTACTAAACAAGTGGTGAGAAGCACATAAATCAATAAGAATTGAGTTAAATGGTTTGTGAGAGTACAAGTACTAGTCCAACGTTCTCTATCAACTTAAGATTATTAAACAAGTGGTGAGCACGTTTTTCAATAACAAGAGAGATAGACGGTTAGGCAGAGTATAACTGGTAGTTCAACGTTTTCTATAAACTTAAGGTTACTAAACAAGTGGTGAGAAACCCATTTGTCAATAACAAGAGAGTTAGACGGTATGTGAGAGTATAAGTGCTAGATCAACATTCTCTATCAACTTAAGGTTACTAAACAAGTGGTGAGAAGCACATTTGTCAATAACAACAGAGTTAGACGGTTTTTGAGACTAGTAGTGCTAGTTCAACGTTCTCTATCAAAATAAGGTTACTAACCAAGTAGTGAGAAGTACATTTTTCAATAACGAGATAGTTAGACGTTTTGTGAGAGGATTAGTGGTAGTTCAACGTTCTCTATCAACGTAAGCTTACTAACATGGGTGAGAAGCACATGAGTCAACAACAAGAGAGTTAGGCGGTTTGGGAGAGTATTAGTGCTAGTTCGACGTTCTCTATCAACTTAAGGATACTAAAAAAGTGATGAGAATCTCATTTGTCAATAAAAAGAGAGTTAGACGGTTTTTGAGAGTATAAGTGCTAGTTCAACGTCTTCAACCAACTTAGGGTTACTAAACAAGTGGTGAGAAGCACAAGAATCAACAACAGGAGAGTTAGATGGTCTTTGAGAGAATAAGTGCTAGTTCAACGTTCTCTATCAACTTAAGGTTACCAAAAAAGTGGTGAGAAGCACATTTGTCAATAACAAGATAGTTAGAGGGTTTGTGAGAGTATAAGTGCTAGTTTAATGTTCTCTTTCAACTAAAGATTACTAAACAAGTGGTGAGAAGCACATATGTCAATAACAAGAGAGTTCGACAATTTTTGAGAGTATAAGTGCTAGTTCAATGTTCTCTATCAACTTAAGGTTACTAAACAAGTGGTGAGAAGCAAGTGAGTCAATAATAAGAGTGTTAGACGGTTTGTGAGAGTATAAGTGCTAGTTCAATGTTCTCTATCAACTTAAGGTTATTAAACAAATGGTGAGAAGGACATGAATAATTAACAAGAGAGTTAGAAGGTTCGTGAGAGAATAAGTACGAGTTCAACGTTCTCTATCAACTTAAGGTTACTAAACAAGTGGTGAGCATATTTTTCGGTAACAAGAGAGATAGACGGTTTGGGAGTGTATAAGAGCTAGTTCAACGTTCTCTATAAACCTAAGGTTACTAAACAAGTGGTGAGAACCACATTTGTCAATATCAAGAGAGTTAGACGGTTTGGGAGTGTATAAGTGCTAGTTCAACGTTCTCTACCAACTTAAGGTTACTAAGCAAGTGGTGAGAAGAACTTTTGTCAATATCAAAAGAGTTAGACTGTTTTTGAGAGTATAAGTGAGTTCAACGTTCTCTATCAACTTAAGGTTACTAACCAAGTGGCTAGAAGCACATGAATCAATAACAAGAGAGTTAGACTGTTTTCAAGAGTGTAAGTGCTACTTCGACATTATCTATCAACTTAAGGTTACTAAACAAGTGGTGAGAAGAACGTGACTCAATAACAAGAGAGTTAGACGGTTTGTGAGAGTATTAGTGGTACATGAACATTCTTTGTCAACTTAAGATTAGTAAACAAGTGTTGAGAAGCACATGAGTCAATAACAAGACTGTTAGACTATTTGTGAGAGTATTACTTGTAGTTCAACGTTCTCCATCAACTTAAGGTTACTAAACAAGTGGTGAGTAGCTCAATTGTGAATAACAAGAGAATTAGTGGGTTTTTGAGAGTATAAGTGATAGCTCAATGTTCTCTATCAAATTAATGTTACTAAACAAGTGGTGAGAAGCACATGAGTTAATAATAGGATATTTACACGGTTTGTAAGAGTATAAGTGCTAGTTTAACGTTCTCTATCAACTCATGAATTCTAAAAAAATGGTGAGAAACACATGAATCAATAACAAGGAAGTTAGTTGGTTTGTGAGAGTATAAGTACTAGTTGAACGTTCTCTATCAACTTAAGGTCACTAAACAAGTGGTGAGAAGCACATTTGACAATAACAAGAGAGTTAGATGGTGTGTCATAGTGTAATTGCTGGTTTAAAGTTCTCTACCAAATTAAGGTTACTAATCAAGTGGTGAGAAGCACAAGAGTCATTAACAAGATAGTTAGATGGTTTTTGAGAGTATAAATGCGAGTTCAACATTCTCTATCAACTTAAGGTTACTAAACAAGTTGTGAGAACCTCATTTGTCAATAACAAGAGAATTGGATGGAATTTAAGAGTATAACTCCTAGTTCAACGTCCCCTATAACCTTAAGGTCACTAAACAAGTGGTGAGAAGAACATGAGTCAATAACAGGAGAGTTAGATGGTTTGTGAGAGTATTAGTGCTAGTTCAACGTTCTCTATCAACTTAAGGTTACTAAACAAATTGGGATAAGCACATGAGTCAATAACAAGAAAGAAAGACGGTTTTTGAGAGTATAAGTGCTAGGTCAACGTTCTCTATCAAGTGGTGAGAAGCACGTGAGTCAATAACAAGAGAGTTAGACGATTTGTGAGAGTGTAAGTGCTAGTTGAACGTTCTCTATCACCTTAAGGTTTCTAAACAAGTGGTGAGAAGCCCATTTGTGAATAACAAGAGTGTAAGAAGGTTTGTGAGAGCTTTAGTGCTAGTTCAATGTTCTATATCAACTTAAGGTTCCTAAACAAATGGTGAGAAGCATGTGAGTCAATAACAAGAAAATTAGACGGTTTGTGAAAGTGTAAGTTCTAGTTCAACGTTCTCTGTCAACTTAAAGTTGCTAAACAAGTGGTGAGAAGCTCATTTATCATTAACAAGAGAGTTAGACGGCTTTTGAGAGTACAAGTGCTAGTTCAATGTTCTCTATCAAATTAAGGTTACTATACAAGTGGTGAGAAGCACATTAGTCAAGAACAAGAGAGTTAGGCGGTTTGTGAGAGTATAAGTGCTAGATCAATTTTCTCTATCACAATAAGGTTACTAAACAAGTGGTGAGAAGCACATTTGTCAATAATGAGAGAGTTAGAAGGTTTGTGAGAGTATTAGTGGTAGTTCAACGTTCTCTATCAACTTAAGATTACTAAACAAGGGGTGAGAAGCACATGAGTAAATAACTAGATAGTTAGATGGTTTGTGAGAGTATTAGTGCTAGTTCAACGTTATCCATCAATTTAAGGTTATTAAACAATTGGTGAGAAGCACATTTGTCAATAATAAGAGAGTTAGACGGTTTTTGAGAGCATAAGTGCTAGTTCAATGTTCTCTATCAAATAAAGGTTACTAAACAAGTGTGGAGAAGCACATGAGTTAATAACAAGAGAGTTAGACGGTTTGTGAGAGTATAAGCGCTAGGTCAACGTTCTCTCTCAAGTTATGGTTGCTAAACAAGTGGTGAGAAGCACATGAATCAATAACATGAGAGTTAGATGGTTTGTGAGAGTATAAGTACTAGTATAACGTTCTCAATCAACTTAAGGTCACTAAACAAGTGGTGAGAAGCACATCTGACAATAACAAGAGAGTTAGATGGTTTGTCAGAGTATAAGTGTTAGTTCAATGTTCTCTATCAACTTAAGGTTACTAAATAAGTGGTGAGTAGCACATTTGTCTATAACAAGAGAGTTAGACGCTTTTTGAATGTATAATTGCTAGTTTAACGTTCTCTACCAACTTAAGGTTACTAATCAAGTGGTGAGAAGCACATGAGTCATCAACAAGAGAATTAGATGGTTTTTGAGAGTATAAATGCGAGTTGAACGTTCTCTATTAACTTAAGGTTACTAAACAAGTGGTGAGAACCTCATTTGTCAATAACAAGAGAATTAGACGGATTTTGAAAGTATAACTGCTAGTTCAACGTTCCCTATAACCTTAAGGTTACTAAACAAGTGGTGAGAAGAACATGAGTAAATAACATCAGAGTTAGATGGTTTGTGAGAGTACTAGTGCGAGTTCAACGTTTTCTATCAAATTAAGGTTACTAAACAAATTGGGAGAAGCACATGAGTCAATAACAAGAAAGATAGACGGTTGTTGAGAGTATAAGTGCTAGTTCAAAGTTCTCTATCAAGTGGTGAGAAGCACGTCAATAACATGAGTGTAAGAAGGTTTGTGAGAGCATTAGTGCTAGTTCAATGTTCTCTATCAACTTAAGGTTCCTAAACAAGTGGTGCGAAGCTCATTTGTCATTAACAAGAGAGTTAGCCGGTTTGTGAGAGTATAAGTGCTAGATCAATTTTCTCTATCACAATAAGGTTACTAAACAAGTAGTGAGAAGCACATTTGTCAACAATGAGAGAGTTAGACGGTTTGTGAGAGTATAAGTAGTAGTTCATTGTTCTCTATCAACTTAAGATTACTAAACAAATTGTGAGAAGCACATGAGTCAATAACAAGATAGTTAGACGGTTTGTGAAAGTATTAGTGCTCGTTCAATGTTATCCATCAACTTAAGGTTACTAAACAAGTGGTGAGAAGCACATTTGTCAATAATGAGAGAGTTAGATGGTTTTTGAGAGCAAAAGTGCTAGTTCAATGTTCTCTATCAAATAAAGGTTACTAAACAAGTGGTGCGAAGCACATGAGTTAATAACAAGAGAGTTAGATGGTTTGTAAGAGTATAAGAGCTTGTTCAACGTTCTCTCTCAACTTATGGTTACTAAACAATGTGTGAGAAGCACATCAATCAATAACATGAGAGTTAGATGGTTTGTGAGAGTATAAGTACTAGTATAACGTTCTCTATCAACTTAAGGTTACTAAACAAGAGGTGAGAAGCACATTTATCTATAACAAGAGAGTTAGATGGTTAGTAAGAGTATAAGTGCTAGTTCAATGTTGTATACCAACTTAAGGTTACTAAACAAGTGGTGAGAAGCATGTGAGTCATTATAAGAGAGTTAGACGGTTTGTGAGAGCATGAGTGCTAGTTCAATGTTCTCTATCAACTTAAGGTTACTAAACAAGTGGTGAGAAGGACATGAATCAATAACAAGAGAGTTTGATGGTTTGTGAGAGTATAAGTACGAGTTCAACGTTCTCTATCAACTCAAGGTTACTAAACAAGTGGTGAGCACAATTTCTAGTAACAAGAGAGATAGACGGGTTGGGAGTGTAAAAGTGCTAGGTCAACGTTCTCAGTAAACTTAACGTTACTAAACAAGTGGTGAGAAGCACATTTGTCAATAACAAGAGAGTTAGACGGTTTGGGAGTGTATAAGTGCTAGTTAAACATTTTCTGCCAACTCAAGGTTACTAAATAAGTGGTGAGAAGCACTTGAGTCAATAACAAGAGAGTTAGATGGTTTTTGAAAGTATAAGTGAGTTAAATGTTCTGTATCAACTTAAGGTTACTAAACAAGTTGCTAGAAGCACATGAATCAATAAAAAGAGAGTTAGACGATTTTTCGAGAGCATAAGTTCTAGTTTGACGTTCTCTATCAACTTAAGGTTACTAAAAAAGTGGTGAGAAGAATGTGACTCAATAACAAGGGAGTTAGACGGTTTGTGAGAGTATTAGTGGTAGTTCAACGTTCTTTTTCAAATTAATGTTACTAAACAAGTGTTGAGAAGTACATGAGTCAATAAAAAAAGAGTTAAACTGTTTGTGAGAGTTTTAGTTATAGCTCAACGTTCTTCATCAAATTAAGGTTACTAAACAAGTGGGGAGAAGCTTATTTGTCAATAACAAGAGAGTTAGACGGGTTTTGAGAGTATAAGTGCTAGGTCAATGTTCTCTATCATATTAAAGTTCTTAAACAAGTGGTGAGAAGCACATGAGCTAATAACAGCAGAGGTAGACGGTTTGTGAGAGTATAAGTGCTAGTTCAACGTTCTCTATCAACTCATGAATTCTAAACAAATGGTGAGAAGCACATGAATAAATAACAAGAGAGTTGGTTTGTGAGATTAAAAGTACTAGTTCATTGTTCTCTATCAATTTAAGGTTACTAAACAAGTGGTGAGAAGCACATTTGTTAATAAAAAGAGAGTTAGATGGTTTGTCAGAGAATAAGTGTTAGTTCATCGTTCTCTATCAACTTAAGGTTACTAAATAAGTGTTGAGTAGCAAATTTGTCAATAACAAGAGAGTTTGACGGTTTTTGAAAGTATAATTGCTAGTTTAACGTTCTCTACCAACTTAAGGTTACTAATCAAGTGGTGAGAAGCACATGAGTCATTAACAAGAGAGTTAGATGGTTTTTGAGAGTATAAATGTGAGTTCAACGTTCTCTATCAACTTAAGGTTACTAAACAAGTGGTGAGAACCTCATTTGTCAATAACAAGACAGTTAGACAGATTTTGAGAGTATAACTGCTACTTTAATGTTCCCTATAACCTTAAGGTTACTAAACAAGTGGTAAGAAGAACATGAGTCAATAACAAGGGAATTGGTGTAACACCCCAAACCATTACACTCAAGTTCCGATACATTTTAGCAAGGCCTAGGGCGGACCTTACACTTAACCATTTCAAGTTCCATATTTCACTAAGTCAAAATTTGATTTCAAGAGATGTGACAAGCCAAATCAGTTCGTAATAAAATTCTGTTCCATTCTTATTCAAACTAAATTCAAGGTTCAAAGTAAATCGATAACTTAACAATAATGAAAGTGGTTCTAGCATCAAGTTCAAAGTTAAATAACATAAATAAAACCCCCCAATTTACATCCCTAAATCCACCTCATCTCCCTTGCGCCTTGGTCTTGCTCCTACTAGCCACTTTCTCAATCATTGACCGAGCCTAAGCCTCTTTTAATCAAGCCTTTTAAACATCCTTTGGCCCATAAAACTATCCTTGGCCCATGTCACATTAACCCTTTTTGTTTGGTCCTTTAGACAACTCATTCAGACAACTAACCAACTCTTGTCCAAACGAGAAACCTTATCCTTTCTTGTCACCTCATAACTTATCACGAATCAAGCTTGTCCAAAGCTAAACATATCATATCCAAACCTAGGAGGTTCATGTTCAAAATCAGACCAACCATGTCAGATCCAAACCAATGTGTCCAAACCAACCAAAATGTCCGATCGGACAATGCTGTCCGAACCGACCGTGCATGTCCGATCTGACCGTGCTGTCCGATCCAACCAATCCTGTCCAATCCGACCGAGCTGTCCGATCTGACCAATCCTATCTGATCCTACCAAGTTGTCCGATCCGACCAATCCTGTCCAAACCGAACGAGCTGTCCGATCTGACCAATCTTGTCCGATCCGACCGGTTTGGTCCCAAATCTCAAATCTTGTCCTAAATTCCTTCCTTCACTTATTTTCCATGGTTTAACTTGCTCTTAATCATTCCTTAGGCTTCCAATGCCCTTCCTTGGCTCGACTATACCAAATGTCCTTGTTTGCTTCGTCCGTTCGTACCGCATTCTAATACTGCACCTAGTCTGTTCACGGATTTACCGAATGTGGGTATTACAGTTGGATTGTTTGTGAGAGTATTAGTGCTGGTTTAATGTTCTTTATCAGCTTAAGGTTACTAAACAAATTGGGAGAAGCACGTGAGTCAATAACAAGAGAGATAAACAATTTTTGAGAGTATACGTGCTAGTTCAACGTTCTCTATGAACTGGTGAGAAGCACATGAGTCAATAACAACTGTGTTAGACGGTTTTCGAGAGTATAAGTGCTAGTTTGACGTTCTCTATCAACTTAAGGTTACTAAAACAAGTGGTGAGAAGAACGTGAGTCAATAACAAGAGAGTTATACGGTTTGTGAGAGTATTAGAGGTAGTTTAACGTTCTTTATCAACTTAAGGTTACTAAACAAGTGTTGAGAAGCACATGAGTCAATAACAAGTGAGTTAGACTATTTGTGAGAGTATTAGTTATAGTTCAATGTTGTCCATCAACTTAAGGTTACTAAACAAGTGGTCAGAAGCTAATTTGTCAATAACAAGATAGTTAGACGGTTTTTGAGAGTATTAGTGCTAGTTCAATGTTCTCTATCTAATTAAAGTTACTAAGGAAGTGGTGAGAAGCACATGAGTTAATAACAAGAGAGTTAGATGGTTTGTGAGAGTATAGGTGCTAGTTCAACATTCTCTATCAACATATGGTTTCTAAAAAAGTAGTGAGAAGCACATGAATCAATAACAAGAGAGTTAGTTGGTCTGTGAGAGTATAAGTACTAGTTCAACGTTCTCTATCAACTTAAGGTTACTAAACTAGTGGTGAGAAGCACATTTTTTCAATAACAAGAGAGTTAGATGGTTCAATGTTCTGTATCAACTTATGGTTAATGAATAAGTATTGAGTAGCACATTTATCAATAACAAGAGAGTTCGACGGTTTTTAAGAGTATAATTGCTAGTTTAACGTTCTCTACCAACTTAAGGTTACTAAACAAGTAGTGAGAAGCACATAAGTCATTAACAGGAGAGTTAGATGGTTTTTGAGAGTATAAATCCGAGTTCAACGTTCTCTATCAACTTAAGGTTACTAAACAAGTGGTGAGAAGCTCAGTTGTCAATAACAAGAGAGTTAGACGGATTTTGAGAGTATAACTGCTAGTTCAACGTTCCCTATTTCCTTAAGGTTACTAAACAAGTGGTGAGAAGAACATGATTCAATAACAAGAGAGTTCGATGGTTTGTGAGAGTATTAGTGCTAGTTCATTGTTCTCTATCAATTTAAGGTTACTATACAACTGGGTAGAAGCACGTGAGTCAATATCATGAGAGAGACACTTTTTGAGATTATAAGTGCTAGTTCAACGTTCTCTATGAAGTGGTGAGAAGCACATGAGTCAATAACAACAGAGTTAGATGGTTTGTAATAGTATTAGTGCTAGTTCAACGTTCTCTATCAGCTTAAGGTTACTAAACAAGTGGTGAGAAGCACATTTGTCAATAACATGAGTGTAAGAAGGTTTGTGAGAGCACTAGTGCTAGCTCTACGCTCTCTATCAACTTAAGGTTGCTAAACAAGTGGTGAGAAGCACGTGAGTCGATAAGAAGAGAATTAGACGGTTTGTGAGAGTATAAGTGCTCGTTCAACGTTCTCTATCAACTTAAGGTTCTAAAAAAGTGTTGAGAAGCTCATTTGTCATTAACAAGATAGTTAGATGGTTTTTGAGAGTACAAGTGCTAGTTCAATGTTCTATATCAAATTAAGGTTACTAAACAAGTGGTGATAAGCACATGAGTTAATAACAAGAGCGTTAGATGGTTTGTGAGACTAGATTTGCTAGTTCAACATTCTCTATCAACTTATGGTTTATAAGCAAGTGGTGAGAAGCACATTAATCAATAACAAGAGAGTTAGATGGTTTTTGAGAGTATAAGTACTAGTTCAACGTTTTCTATAAACGTAAGGTTACTGTACAAGTGCTAAGAAGCACATTTGTCAATAACAAGAGATTGATGGTTTGTGAGAGTATAATTGCTAGGTAAACATTGTCTATCAATTTAAGGTTACTGAATAAGTGGTGAGAAGCACATTTGTCAATAACAATAGAATTAGACGGTTTTTGAGATTATAACTGCTAGTTTAATGTTCCCTACCAATTTAAGGTTACTAAACAAGTGGTAAAACATATGGGTCATTAAGAAGAGAGTTATATAGTTTTTGAGAGTATAAGTGCGGGTTCTATGCTCCCTATAACCTTAAGATTACTAAACAAGTGGTGAGAAGCATATTTGTCAATAACAAGAGGGTTAGAGGGTTTGTGAGAGTATAAGTGCTAGTTATAAGGTTATCTATCAACTTAAGATTACTAAAATAGTGGTGCGAAGCACATTTTTCAATAAAAGAAGATTTAGACGGTTTTTGAGAGTATAAGTTCTAGTTCAACGTTCCTTTTAAACATAAGGTTACCAAACCAGTGGTGAGAAGCTCATGAGTCAATAACAAGAGTTAGATGGTTTATGAGACTGCAACTGCTAATTCAACGTTCTCTATCAACTTAATGTTACTAAACAAGTGGTAAGAACCACATTTGTCAATAACAAGAGAGTCATACGGTTTTTCAGAGGACGTGTGCTAGTTTAAAATTCTCTATCAACTTAATGTTACTAAACAAGTGATAAGAAGCACATTTGTCAATTACAAGAGACATAGACAGATTTTGAGTCAATAACAAGAGAGATAGATGGTTTTGAGTTCAACGTTCTCTATCAACTTAACATTACTAAGCAAGTCATGCGAACCACATAAGTCAATCAACTTAAGGTTACTAAACAAGTGGTGAGAAGAACATGAGTCAATAACAAGAGAGATATACGGTTTTCGAGAGTATAAGTGCTAGTTCAATGTTCTCTATCAATGTTAAGTAACTAACCAAGTGGTGAGAAGCACGTGAGTCAATAACAAGACAATTAGATGGTTTGTGAGAGTATTAGTGCTTGTTCAACGTTCTCTATCAGCTTAAGGTTACTAAACAAGTGGTGAAAAGCACATTAGTAAATAACAAGAGAGTTAGACGGTTTATGAGAGTATAAGTGCTAGTTCAACGTTCTCTGTAACCTTAATGTTACAAAAACAAGTGGTAAGAAACACATTTGTCAATAACAAGGGAGTTATACGGTTTTTGAGAGTATAAGTGCTAGTTAAACGTTCTCTATCAA
>OVBA01009119.1:0-11171 GCA_900406435.1 Lepidium aucheri | reverse complement strand
TGCTTAGCAACTATCCGAATCGCAGGATTCCTGATGTGAGTAAGCTTGGAAAACTTACCCTCATACCCATCACCAGACAACAAGTACCATAATGCATTCTTTGGAGGAGACACTCCGTGGTTTCCGTCCAACTGCATACTCGTCAAAACCATAAACCCAACACAACTCCTGAACGGTGATCGTGTAAATAATTCCCCTGTACATGTACGTGAGGTACTAAGCATGAACCGGACTATGGGGATCAGCACTCATATGCAGATCACATGTTGCTAAAAACTACCTAACATCCTACGGATAAAGTGGATAGGAATCAAAACAGAACCTGGTCAAACCAAGATTATCGAGCAGCTTAGTAACATCCTCAAGAATCTCCATTCGATGCAATATCTCACGGCAAAGAAACTTCGTTGGGATCAATGTGTTAGTGAGGAGCTGATCGTAGAAGCTCTCATGAAAACTCTTCCAACCATCTCCTTCTTTCCTATTCTTGTATGTTTATGTAGTCTTGACGTAAGAAGGAGTGTCCTTGCTAGCCACAGTATCGACAAAGTATGTATGATCCGGTCTTGGCCAAGGCGGACGCTCACCAGCTTGTCCATGTGTAGGTGCATCATCATGCTGTTGTGATGACTGACCACGCTGAAGATTCGAAGATGCTCTGACCTTATTTGTAGGCTTCTTAGGATTAGTAGTCGATGTTCGAACCATCTACAATGAAAGAAGAGACATAACCAAAAGAATGAGTGTGTGATCAAAAGAATTCACAAGAGTTGAAGAACTTAGGCATACAAATGATCAGTGGTTCGATTACTATTCAACTAAATAAGATCAACATCCAGCAATGCATCAATCGAAATACAATCATCAAGATCAAGCCTAAGAATTTCGAAATTCCTCTAAAAATTCTCCTTCAACCTAACAAGCAATCTCTAATCGAAATTCAATCATCCAAACAGCAAGGGAGAGTCGAATTCATGCAAGAATAAGGCATATGCATCAGCTAATCAATGAAAATCAACAAGAAAGCAAGTTCCTCTTTACCCAATTCAACTTCCAAAATCGGACAGAAAATTCAAATTTAGAGAGCATATATTTGCTAATCGAAGTAATGAACCACAGAATCAGATAGATGGTGAAATTATAAGCGGATTAGGCTTTTGAATCGTTAAAAACGGATGAAAAACGAGAGAGAAATCGAGGTTAAAAATTTTTCGGAATAGAAAATCTAAAAACTTGCTCGATTTGAAACCGTTCTACGCGTTTAAGAAGATGAACCTGGGTTAAGGATCGATTGATCCTTACGTTGATCGATCGATATGTGCTCTCATGAGAAAAGAACGATTGATCCTTACCTCCTAAATCGGGCGATGGATTGTTTGCAAATTAGTTCCTGTTTGCTCGATCGATCTGAATTTCACAAGTCGGTTGATGGTTCGTGCATTTCTTCCCTTTTTATTGCCCGATCGTGCTATACTACCCAGGTTGGGCTGCAGATCGTGCGCTTCTTCTCACCTGTTTGCTCGATCGATCCACACATATCTAGCGATCCTTAGTTAGCATGTCATGCTCTGGATCGTGCGGCAATCCTATCTCCTTCAATTGGTCGGGTCATGCTGTTAGGTCGGGCAACGGATCGTGCGCAAACCTATAATGCTCATTGATCGATCGATCGTTGGTTGGATCGATCGATCGTTGCTCTCCGACAGCTTCCTACCTTGAAAAAAAATACAATAACAAATACGAACAAAAAATAAAAGAAAGATGAAAAACAAACTACCTAATAGTGGGTTGCCTCCCATTCCTCGCTCTTTTACTGTCATTAGCTTGACCCGAATGCCATTCAGATGGCGGAACTGCTTGAGTGAGGTTTGCTCACTCTTCGGACACTAATCCCTTCGATGATGAACTTCTTCAGCTATTCATCTTTCTTGTGAATTGTCCTTCCTAAAGCATCCAACAATGCAACAGTTCCATCCCGTCATATCTCCTTGACCGTGTAAATTCCAGAAGCATCAAAGCTAAAACTACCTGCAAAAACTTTAATAACTAAGCCTTTAACATCATAGTTGCAGAATTTGTAAAGACGATAAAGGATACAAGTGTCCTGATGTTCAGCTGAGTCCTTCTCCTGCTTACAAAGCAACTCATACTCCTCATTACTGTCTTCTTCAACATATGCTGCAACTCGAGCCCATGATTCAGTACTCGCTAGCTTTCCTCCATCATCTCGAATCATCCCACAGAAATTACTCGATGAAGCTAGAATAGGGTATGAAACATCCTTGTCCACATTCTGCAACACAATTCTCTGATTTAGGAAGTCTAACTTAGCACCAGCTGTGTTGAGGAATGGCCTACCCAATAAGATCGGAACAGCTCCTTCTCTTGCCATCTCAACAATAGTAAAGTTTGTAGGGATCTTGCAATTCCCAACCAGAAGAGTGAAGTCAACAAGTCTTCCTCTAGGTGCCTTAGAAGATGCATCTCCAAAAGAAACTGATGAGTTATGCTCTTGCATTAGTTCAATACCGATTTTCTTCATAGTCTCCAAAGAGATCACATTGATACTAGCTCCAGAATCACACAAGGCATCGCTGGAAACTAGCTGTCCAACTTGACAAGGTATAGTAAACTCCCCTAGATCTTCTAACTTCACAAGCTCCTTAGGATATGGAATAGGCGGTTTGTACTTACTCTCAACTGAACTCCCTACTTCTGAATTGACCACATTACAAGATTCCTTGGGATTCTTCTCAATTTTTCCAGGTAAAGCTCCTTGTGGACGTTTAATAGCTTCAGTAGTCTGAGCAACTTGAGTGTCTAGCTTCTTTATATGCATCAAAACTGACTCGAATTTCCCATTCAGATCATTGTAGATGTTGCCCATCTTAGCATTAAGCTCCCTTGTAGTCTTTTGTTGCTCAACAGCAAGTTGCTGAATCAAGGCTTTAATCTCTTCGTTTGATGTTCCTGAAACTGCTGTTGAAGGTTGTTGCTGCATCGCTGGTGGCACATAAGGCTTATATGGCCTTTGCCAATTACTTCCTCCTGCATTCGGGACAAACGGCTTCTGATTACCCCATCTCTGACCTGAATTCTGAATAAATGGCTTTCCCTGAAAAGGTGATCCTTGAGGCAATGTAGGTGTTGGAAAAGTAACATCCTGAGGATTCTCAATGTTAGTGCTCCTGTAAGAGAGGTAGTTTGGGTTTTGCTCCCTGTTCAGCCAGCTAACATAATCGACCTCCCTTTGGTCTTCAAAACCAATCGAATCATCTTGAACCTGAGCCACTTCCATGCTGTCCTCAACTTGATTCACATTCCTTTGATTACCATGATTTGCTCGGATCAGAATATCCAACTTTTCAGCAATGTCATCAATCCTCTGAATCTCGACATTTTTCACCTTCCTAGTTCGATCATATTCTGGACAATAACTTCCTGAACTTGCAGCCAAGTTTTTGATTAGAGTGAAAGCTTCATCCCTAGTATTAGTCATAAAGTCTCCATTGCTAGCAGCATTTAGGGACTTCTTGTACTCCCACTCGATTCCACTATAGAAAGTGTTGAGAAGTTGTTCATCCGAGTACCCATGGTGTGGACAATCTCGCTGATATTCTTTGAAACGTTCCCATGCTTCATTCAGAGATTCCCCAGATTGTTGCTGAAACGATGAAATCTTGCTCCTGAGAGCCGCAGTCTTGGAATTTGTGTAAAACTGATCAAGAAACGCTGCTCGAACCTGAGCCCATGTGGTGAGCGATCCTGGAGGTAATGAGTGTAACCATCTAGAAGCTCTGTCTGAGAGTGAATGATGGAAAATTTTACACTTCACATAATCAGCAGGTACACCATTGGAGCTTGTGGTGCCACATGTTCGAAATTCTCTATGTGATCCATAGGATTCTCGCCTGGAAGTCCATTGAAGACATACTGCTTAACCAACCCAATAAGCTAAGGTTTTATCTCATAATCATTCCTCTCAATCGCAGAAGGTCGGATAGCTGAGCGATTTTGATAGTGGGTGTGTGGAGTGTCCATGTCACCTATCGCTCTGCGTTGAGCAGGCTCTCGTGCTCTCCTAATCTCAGCCAACTCTCTCTGTAATTGTTGTACCATTGTGGCCATCTCCTGCGGATTCTGTGCTTGATTCTCTGGAATGTTTAGATTCTTAGCTTTTCTGTTCTCTTTTTCAACTCTCGCAAGGTCTTGATTATCCAAGCTGAATAGATTTTCAGAACCTTGACTTCTGGTCATACACCTGAAAAGGAACAAAAACGAATAAAAAGAAAAACATAAGTAACGATATAGACTTAAAACTGTAAATAGAAAATCGAAAGGCAACTAATGGTTCCCCGGCAACGGCGCCAAAAACTTGATACAATGAGTTTGAATCCTATATCCTACTGCAAGTGCACATCAAGCGTAATAGTACTTAGGGGTCAAATTCCTTAGAGAACCAAATCACACTTTTAACTTCTATTAAATCGCAAGCTATATCAATCAAAATCAGAGAAATAAATACTAACAACTTAACGTGGATGTAAACAATAAGCTAAAGCAATCAGATATAGGTATTCATTCAGCAGTTGGAACTCTTGTCAGGGAAACTATTTAGGAACTAATCTAATCATATTATCAGCTTGAACATAAATAAAGATAAACCAACTCTCGTTGAATCTACCCCTCTACCAGTAATCTAAAGATCCTAACTCTCGTTGGTTTCAGATTACAAATAGGCTTTATTGTTTAGGTTCAATTACCCACAACCCAACCTAGCATCAACTCTCGTTGGTAGTGAAGGAATTGCTCTTCTAATCTAGTTCTAGCTCTCAACAAACTTCTCGGAAGTTAACAACCTAAAATCATAGACTAGGTGATCAAGTTAATCTATGCATTAAGCTCAAGTATTAAAAGGAGAATGTTCCATTCATCAATCCTATTTGTTTCCTAACAGTTGAATTCTAAAACCCTAGAATCCCTAAATCCGATCTAAGATCTACTCAGATATTGAACAATGAACGAAGCAAATCATGATGAACTGGAACTGAAATTGCATTAAGAAATAGAAATAGGATTCAGAAATTCTTCTCAAGAATGAAGAGATCTTCTCCCTAGCTTACAAACTCTCAAACTTCTGTAAAAATTGTTCTTCTTAAACTTAAAGACCACCCACAAAAACAAAATAGGAAAAGAGTATTTATAGGTTTCAAAACAAGAGCTGAAAAATATCGTGAAATTAGGTTTCTTCGAAGGGCGTCGATCGATCGATCGTTGTGTTGATCAATCAATCGTTGGATATTGAGTCGATCTCTCAGAAGCCAAGTCGTTCTTCAGATCGTGCACATATTCCTTGTTAAAGCTCTGATCGATCGATCTTTGTGATGACCGATCGATCCTTCCTCTCGTGGAGAATACCAGAAAACGCTTCAAACTTCTCCAAAGTCCACCTTCAAGCATGATTCCAACTCTGAACGTTTTTGACCTGAAATCTCAATAAAACACAGACAAATTCCCTAAATATAACCGTAATAATGAGCTCAAAACCGACAAAATATGAGAAACATCAACCAGCCATTCACTCTTGTCTTCAGTCTCTCGGTGATGAAGCCCAAAAGCTCTAGTTTGGAACCGCTGAAGCATTCAGGTAAGCCTAAATATTTTCCCGTACCTCCTTCCTACGTTATCCCCATCAAGTTCCCTATCAAATGTTTCATATAAGGGTCTATATCATCACCAAACTTTATGGCAGACTTCTGGAAATTAATTTCCTGACCCGAAGCATCACCATATAGTTTGAGGCAGCGAAGAATTTCACTCCCCTCTTTTAGTGTGGCTTGGCATAGAAGTAAACTATTGTCCACGAAAAGTAATTGTTGCATCGATGAGCTGTCTCTTGCTAACTTGATACCCGTAATTTTACTTTCGAATTCTGATTGCTTCATCACATGTATTAAGGCTTCAGCACATAATATAAAGAGGAAAGGGGATAAGGGGTCCCCTTGTCTTAAGCCACTGCTAGGAGCAAAGAAGCCATGGATTCTTCCATTAAGGATTACCGAGTAAGTTACCGATCGTACATATTCTATCAGCCATCAGGTCTAGATCACCAAGAAACCCATACGATGTAGGAGTTCTTCTAGAAAATCCCACTCAACATGGTCATATGCCTTTGACATGTTGGTTTTTATCGCCATAAACCCCTTCTTACAAGCCGTATTTGTCTCTAAATAATGCACCATCTCGTGAGCTAAGAGAATATTATTGGAGATAAGTTAATCGGCTACGAAAGCACCTTGCGTCTCTGAGACTTAAGAAGGCAGCCACTTTTCCAGCATGTTACTTAAAACCTATGATACAATCTTGTAAGCCACTGAACACAAATTTATTGGGCGTAAATCTGACATCTTGTTCGGGTTATGAATCTTCAGAATGAGACATATATGTGTATAATTCCAATCATTTGGCGTTTAACAAGAATTAAAGAAACCCTTCATTTCTGGAATGACTTGTTCACCTACACTCTCCCAAAACGTCTGAAAAAACAAACCCGTCATTCCATCCGCACCTGGTGCTTTGTTACACTTGATTCTGAAAGCAGCAGCCTTGATTTCTTCATCTGATATATCGCGTGTAAGATCATTATTCATCTCCTCCAGAACCTGTGGCTCCATGCCGGACAACAAGCCCGTTGCATGAGTTGGATTCGATGATGTGAACAGGGTATGAAAGTAGTCCACTGCAATCTCACCCTTACTATCCTCAGATATATGTTCAACTCCTTGTGAATTAACCAAGGCTGGAATTGTGTTTTGAGCTCTCCTCTTCCGAAAACTAGTGTGGAAAAAGCTTGTGTTGCGGTCTCCCTCTTTAAGCCATGCTTCCTTGCTTTTTTGTTTCCAGTAGATTTCTTCCTCTTGGTACGCTTGTGCCAATTGGGACTTCAAGGAATGAACCTGCTCCATGTTCGGTCGTAGAGAACAAGTCTCGGTCTCAAATCTTTGCTTTAGAGACGCTATCAGATGATTCGAGTTATAATCGTTCCTTTTCTTCCACTTTGACAAAGCTCTTCTACACTCGGCTATATTTTCCAAAAGAGAGTTGGAGCGATCATAAGGTTCACTAGCCCATACTTGTTTAACAACGTCATGTACACCCGACTTTTTAACCCATCGCTTATCGAACATAAAATGACCATATCGCATTGCGGAATCAGAGGCAAACAAAAGTAATAAGGGGCGGTGATCGAACCCAATCCTATCAAGATACTCACCCTTAGAAGAGGATAAAAACTCCATCCATTCTACGTTTCCAAGAGCTCTATCGAGGCGAGATTGAACATGACAACCATTTTTATTACCAGCTCATGAGAACATGTTACCCGTACTCATAATGGTCGATAAGTTGCAATCATCAATCATTCGATGGAAGGCAAAAAATGAAATTGCGGGTCTAGGAGGGCCACCTCTCTTTTTTGAATTATCAAGTAATTCGTTGAGGTCCCCAATCACTAATCATGGCTTATTACGTGTATTACCAATACTAATTAACTGATCCCAAACACCTTGTCGTTGATTACAAATGGGTTCACCATATACGAAAGAAACAAAAAAGTTTGAAGATCCCATACTTGTCCTAACATCAATTATATTCTTGTTACATCGCAGAAACAAAACTTGATATGAGTTTTTCCACATTAATACCAACTTGCCACTAGTACCTTCAGGGTCTACAATACTAATATTATCATATCCAAGTGATTTTTGAAGACGAGTGAGAAAATCTGAGGAGTTATTCGTCTCCATTAGGAACAAAAAATCAGGGAAGTAAGTTCGCCTTAACTCCCTAAGGTATTGAATTGTCAAGTTGTTCCCAAGACTTTGACAATTCCAGCTCATTATGCTCATTGCTCCATCGACGATTCCTCTTCCGGAACCATCGCTACATTGCTTCTCTTAGCTTCCTTAGCCAAACTCTCTAACTCCTCTGTTGCATTTGCTTTGCGTTTTGGTGTAGTTTCTTTTTCATCTGAAAATTTTTGTGTTTTCTCTCGATACACCAAAGTCTGGTTTTTCCTTGCTTGTTGTCTTTTGTACTTGCTCGGTCTCTTCCGAATTCGAGCCACAACATTCTTAATCCCGGATAAGGAGTCTCCGACGGAACTCGCCCTAAAAACCGTTGGATTATTTGTTTGACAAGACAACTTTTTTGACCGTTCCAAGAGACTCAAGTTCGCCTTTGTCGAGACCACAAGAGCAGTACTCGATGTCCCAGCCAACTTCTCTTTGTGTTGTACATTACTGTCATGTTCCAAAAAATCATAGACTAAGCCTTTTTCCTTTTGCAAATCAGTAGAAAAAACAATAGGCTTCTCAAGACGAAGTAGAGTCCTTTGTAGCTGCAGATCCTCTCTAGGTTCCACACATTACGACGCAGCTTATGCTCACGAGAATTTCTTTCTTCACCTTTTGCAAAAGTTAAATATTCCCTCATTCCGTCAAATTTCACTTCATGAGCAATATGCAGCCTTTCCGTTACTTCGACATAGCCCACATCACTCTCTGTAAGGACACCATGCAAAGGATCTTCTTCTTTGAGAAAACATATCGGGGGAGACACATAGTTCTTAGTACTCACCATAGCACTAGAGTGCTGGATTTGAGTATTGTCAGGGCACTGTGAGTTATCATGGGTAAGTCTCTGACATACAAAGCAACGTTTCCTTATCCTTTAGTACTCAAACTTGATATTGACCACCTCACCTGTAGAGAGTTCCTCAGTGGCTTCGACAAATCCAGACTGATATTAACCCTAACATATCCTTTACTCTGCGATTTAAGTGGATCAAAAGGAACTTCAATGATGTGACCTACAAACCCAGCAATCTCGACAATCATGTCAGAGTCATACCAATTCGTTGGTAAGTCCCTAATTCTGATCCATACCGGAAGAAAGCGAAGATAATCTGGAGATGGTTTCTCAATCCACCTCTTTAGCACCATGCTCCAATCGTTGTAAGTCCAAGCCCCAACATTAAGGACACCTTGAAGGTCAGGTTCACTACACCGGCCAACCGTTTGCCACATTCGAGGCATATCGTGTATGAAACTTGTCATCCTCTGATTTTGAGGGTTGAGTAACTTCCCTACAATACTCTTACCATTACGTTCTGCCCTATGTATTTTGGGAGTACACTTCAGTTTGATTGGTTTGCTTTCATCAATAGTTATTCTCTGAAGCTCTTTGTCCAAACTCAGCGACATTGGCCAAAATAGAGTCTTAAAGCTTCGAAAGAAAAAGCTCCAAAAGGTTCAAGCTTGTACACCGGGTCAAATCAGAATCAAATCCAAGCATCACCTTTGTTACTGGAGTAGAAACACCGTAGAACACTTTGAATCACAAGAAATCCCCGCACAAAGTCACAAGAACACCGACGATTATGCTCTTTTTCGATCTAGGTTTTGAAAAAATTAATGCCTTCTAATCTAAGTATGGAAATAAGAAGTACGAAAAAGAAAGTTTCAAGCCAAAGAAAAGGATCCCAACAATTTAACTCTTTGCATACGAGATCAACAGCCTCTATATCCCAAAGAAAGTCTTAAACTCCACACAGGAGAAAAAATGGAGGAATTTGATTTGAGAATTTTATGCTTATGTTTTGAGCAAAGATGATACTCTTTCATTTTAAAAGATTTTGTTTTTAAAATAATTTACACGAAAACCATTTTATAATTGATTATAAATAAATAAATCTTTGTAGTACACAATTTCTATAATCTTACACCAACAGTAATTCAATAAATTCTATTAATGATCTTGAAATTTGTAGTTTATGATCATTAATTGATAAAATTTGCATAGAAAATTTTAAAAAATTGATTTTTAAGAAAAAAATAGAAAATTAAGAAAGGTAACATATAATTATATATGGAAATGGAAATCGTGCCTATATATATATATATATTGTCAACCAACATAATCATAAAATCAAACACCCCAAGAGGTGAAAATGAGTTTACAAAACTAAACCATTAACTGATTCTCTAACAGAACGAGCGAGAGCATCAACTTTATAGTTTAGCGATCTTGGGATTACATGAAAAGAAAAAATACTAAAAAGAGATTTCAACGTGAGAAATTCTTCCTGATACGGTAGGAAAACCGACAAATCCTCTGGATAAGTAAACAACTTCAGTACGTCCATGCAGTCTGTAGCCAGCTCCACATCCAAGAATTAGAGCGAGATCAGAGATTTCATGGCTCAAAGAACAGCTTCCGCCTTAGAGTGTAATGCTGAGAGATCCCTTCGTATTCGACGTGCTTCCTTACAGTTACCATATCTATCGTCTTAAAAGCAAACCCAACCTAGTCTAGAATGAAGTTTTGACTTTTTCGAAGAGGCATCACCAGAACATCTATAACCCATAAAGACCGGGTTAACAGTCAAGGATAAAGATACCCTTGACCAAATCGAATCCAAGCTCAGTGATCCTGGTTAGGTTGCATTGGTTTTTGTACACGTAGTCTATGAGCATTCAGTCATCTTTTGCTTCGCTTGGATTATAATCTCATGTGGGTCTTTGTCCCGAAAAGCAATCTTCATTTCTCATATGAGCCATATCAGCCACGGGAAAACCTTGACATTAACTAAATCAAAAATTCTCCAAAACAAAAACTCAAGGTTGTACCAAATCAAATTTTCTGGAAAAACATTCATAGGTGAAGGAATAGAGGACAACGCCCATGTTTGAATTGTTGGGGAACATTCAAAAAAAACATGATTATTTGACTCCTTATATGCACCACAACGACTACAAACATGATCGCAGTTGATTACTCTTTTGTTAGGGTTCTTCTTAACTGCAATACAACCTAATAAAGCCTGCCAAATAAAATGTTTTATTTTTTTTTGTCAACAACATTTAATATTGATATCAAGAAACATAGATTTATTACANTTATTACAAACGATTAACCATGAGCTGTCTCTCGAGCATTACGGGCGAGAGCATCGGCTTTATGATTAAGAATGCGAGGAATAGTAGAGAGAGTGAGAGAGGTACATATCCACATTAGTTTAGCAAAAAATTAACTATATTTTAATCTAAAAATTATGTTATTAACTAGATGATGTCCCGTGCGATTGCACGGGATTAAATTTTCATGAATTT
>OVBA01009118.1:0-11172 GCA_900406435.1 Lepidium aucheri | reverse complement strand
CTCGCAAATTACGTCCTTACCTTGATTGGCCGGTTCACGGATCGAAAAATGCAGGAAAAATAAGCCGAAACTCAAAAAGCAGCAGCTACCTTCGTGTACAAGCAACAGACAAAATTAGGGTTCATATTTCCAAATCAACAATGGTTACTTGCGGGACATGCCACGCTATTTCTGAACAGATCTTACCTTGATCTGAACGTCTGATTGTCTTGTTGGCTTCCTGGATATGTCCTTCATCCAAAGCCAACAAGTTCCTAGCCCCTCTTACTCAGATGGTAAGAGAAAACGACCTTAAAGATGCCAGGTCGAACACAGATTCATAAACAGAAATCCAGAATTTCACTGACTTAAACAGAAACTGACTCAACGTCATACCTTAAACAAACTATATCTTCCTTAATAAAATTCCGATTTGGATTCTGTTTTCGGCTATAAATTTTTGAGAGTAATATCTTTCCAGACCTATATAGAGCACTGCCATAGGATTAGTGGTCACATAGTTATGAACCCCGAAAGTAAGCCAAATTGGCATGTTTCTGAAACAGCAAACAGTTTCTGCGTCTTACCTTAAAGTGATCATAACATCCTCAATAAAGCTCCGATTGTCAAGCAGTTTGCGGTTACGGATTCTCGAGAGAATGAGCTTTCTAAGAATATGCGAAACACAATAAGCGGATCATTAAATAAAAAGTTATTGGCCCTGAACCTAAGCTGTGCTGACTGGATTCCTTGCCATTTGAAGCTTCCTCAGCAAAAATTCGGAAGCACAAAGCGTGACTTAGGAAATCGAGTTTTCAGATGGGAGAAGGTAAATAGGTGAATCGGCGCTGAGATTACTCGGTTATATAGGAGGCATGACTTGATCTTAGGGTTATGTTGCTAACCCTTATCTTCTCTAACAAATCATTTTTTCATTCAAATTTGAATCTCTTTCCCTTGTTGGGCCTCATGGGCCACAAATTTAATCCCAAAAAATATATTCATATATGAGTCTCAAGTTTGGGTCTCACAATAACCGCTTGTAACTACATAAATAAAAATACTTACTCTTGACGGCAAAAAATTAAAACAAATATATCAATATAATAAGAAGAATATGTTTGTATTTTTTTTGGTGCGTGAAAGCATATATATTGATAAGACGAAAAGAGTTCAGTACATAAAAAGGAAAAGTGAAAATTAAGGAAGCTGAACACAAGAGAAACTCTTAAAACAATAAGAGCAAAATCATCTTGTATAAGTGCGATAGAAGAGACGACGATCGTCCGCCACTAATAGATTGATCCAAAAAGGTTGACCGGTGGCAACATACAAGCTTAAACGATGTTCTTTCATCACACTAGAAGCAATATGTCTTGCTAGGATGTTCTCAGCAACCAAAGATTTGGAGACTGCTCAAAAGGAAAAACATTGAAGAAGGTCCTGAACTTGATTGATAAAAGGATTGAGTTTTGGCCAAAGTAATGGAGACAAAATGGCATCAGAACATCTCTCTTCTAGCCAGATATCAACAAAGCTATACCTCAAATCAAGGATACTCTTCATCGTCCAAAGAAGACAATGTTAGCAATGAATTTATCACTCGTAGGAAGTAAAGCATCACAAGCATGGTGAAGCGCAAAACCTTGATGGTCACGGATAATCCAAGCGGCACCAACTAAAAACATAGGTGTCATCCACGAAGAACCAATTCTAACTATAACCGCATCCGCTCGACGAAGCTGCCAAAAGCAACCCACATTAGAATTCATTAAACCCGACATTGATCTATGAAGCACCGAAGCTTGAGCATTAAGCCAAAGATGGTCATTATCCAAGGCCTTGGCTAGCAAAAAATCTCCATTAGAAGGCTTTGAAGACTGAGATTCAAGACTCGCTAGCCATCTACCGCTTTTAACAGTATAGATACCATCTTGTGTATATGCCCAAGTTAATATATCCAAACTTTCAAAAGCGGAGGAAAAGCTTGGATACAACTAACATCAATACGTGTGAAAAAAGCGTTTAATTTTTTTACGCATGGTTTTTAATCAAAGATCCAATTAGCGGCCTAGACCTTCGTATCCACACCATTCCCAATCAATTTTAATAAGCATTTTTCAAGGAGAGTCCTTCCAAATAATAAACTACGCCAAGCATATGAAGGACATACACCATTACCTGCTCTCAAAACTCAGTCCTGTTAAAGTAACGACCCTTATAAATGCGAGCAAGTAAGGAATCTGGATTAGTCAAGATCCTCCAAGCTTGTGTAGTGAAAAGTGACTGTTTGAAGCCTTCAACATCACGAAAACCTAGTCCACCTTGTGCTTTCGGTTGACATAGCTTCTTCCATGCAACCTAACATATCTTGTTTTTATCTTCGCAACTATTCTACCAGAATCTTTTCATACCGCTAACTAGCTTCTTATATTGGAATTTAGTTAGCTGAAAGCATGACATAGCAAAAACTGGTAAAGCTTGAGCCACACACTTCATTAACACTTCTTTCCCAGTCAAAGATAGATTTTTGGCATACCATGTGTTAAATCTTTCTTTGAGCCTGTTAGTAATATAAGCTAAAAGATCCCTTTTCAAACCACTACAACACTCCAAAAGACCCAAACACCAGCCGGATCCTCCCTCTTGTGTGATGCCCGTGAAGGTACCGATCAATCGCTTCATAATAGGATTTAGCCAAGACCCAAAGGAGATAGCAGATTTGTCAAAATTAATAACCTAGCCACAGGACTTACCATATAAATCAAGGTAATGAAGTATTTCTGAACATTCTCTAAGGGTAGCCTTGCAATAAAACAAACTATCTTCGGCAAAGAGTAGTTGTTGGATAGAAGGACAATGTTTTGTGATCCTTATCCCTGTAATTTTCTTGTCTTCTTCTGCTATCTTCATAACATGGATAAGTGCCTCGGTACATAAGATGAAAAGAAAGGGTGAAAGAGAATCACCTTGGCGTAAGCCACGCTCCAGATAAATTAGCTCGTAAGCTTTCCCATTGAGCAAAAACCAAGTAAGAGACAGTCCTTACACACACCATTATCCAAGATACTAATTTATTATAGAAACCCAAACGTAACTACAAAGCCTCTAGGAAACACCATTCCACGCAATCATATGCCTTTACATATCAGACTTGATAGCAATGTAGTTTTCATTACATCTCAAAATTGTCTTTAAAGCATGCATCACTTCATGAACAATTAAAATATTATCTGAAATAAGCCTTCCAACTAAAAGACTCCCTGAGTCAGAGAAACAATAAGTGGGAGGATTAGCTTAAGACGTGAGCATAGATTACATGACACAATCTTGTATACGACAGAGCATAGGCTAATGGGCCGTATGTTAGTCGCTTTGGATGGATTTGGCTTCTTTGGAATTAGAAAGATTTGTGTAGAATTCCACTCATTGGGTATGATGCCAGATTCAAAGAAACCCTTAACCTTCATAGAGACTTGATCCCCTACAATACTCCAATATGTCTGGAAGAAGAGACTAGTCATACCATCCGCACCTGGAGCTTTATCACCCTTGAACTAAAGATAGCTAACTGAATTCCTTGTTGGAGATAAGCTTAATAAGTTCCGCATTCATTGCAGCCGTTACACGCGGCATCATACAATCAAGTAGCTCCACTGTAGATGATGGAAAAGATGGGGAAAACATCATACAAAAATAGTTACCTGCAACTTCACCCTTAGATCCTTCCAAAATCTGATCCTCTCTTTCAGAGTTAGATAGCACCAGAACAAATTCCTAGCTCGTCTACTCTTAACACTACTGCGGAAGTACTTAGTAGTGCAATCTCAATCCACAAGCCAACGTTCTTGGCTTTTTTTCTTCCTGGAAAATCTCTTCATCATGATAAGCTTGACAAATATCTTGTTTCAGAGAATGAAAATAGTGGGATTTGGTTGAACCTTTGATCCTTCTCCATCGAGTTTCCACTTTAATCTTTGAATTGTAAAGAAGGAGTTACAATCAGAAGACCTCTTCCACTTAAAAAGTAGGACATGTCAATTTGCAATTATGTCCATCACTTTATAATTACCATCACCATTAGCATCTGACCAAGCTGCTTGGATAACCTCCATAATACCGGGTTTAGATATCCAACGCTTATGGAGCATAAAGTGACCCGGGTTACGGATAACAACACTAACAAAATGACTGATAATGGGGTGATGATATGATCTCAGGCTCTCAAGTTACTGTCCACGTGATGAAGGAAAACATTGAAACCACTCAGCATTACCCAAAATATGATATAGTTTGCATTGAACATGCGTACCATTACGTTCACCTGCTCAAGAAAACATGTTCCCAGAACACGACACCTCTTGTAATCGACAATCAAAAATCATATTTCTGAAGGGATTGAAAGATTGTTCTTCTCTGAGAGGGCCACCTAATTTTTCTGAATTATTAAGAATTTTATTTAGGTCCTCAGTCACCAGCCAAATATCATCTTTATTACTACCAATATCGTTTTAAACATCCCAAAAAGATTGGAAAAGATGTCTAACAGGCTCTCCATATACAAAAGATATATAAAACACAGACGAGCCTAACTGCACTTTGATATTATAATGTTCTTGTTTAAAAGAAGTACAACAACTTGATATGAATTTTTCCAAAACAAAGCAAGTCCACCACTCAATCCAACATGATCCACTAAGTGATAATTGTCATAACCAAAAGACCTATAAATATTTAAAACATGAGTACTAGAGTTTTTAGTCTCCATGAGGAACATAAAATAGGAAAATGTACACGACGCATTTCCCTTAGTAACTGAATTGTCAAGGTGTTCTCCAAACTCTAACAATTCCAAGACAATAGACTCATTGATCCCTCGGCGGTTCCTCATCCGGTACCACCGTAGATCTCATACATCCTGTCCCATCTTCACTGTTGTCAATCTCATCGACAGTCTTTCTTTTAGCAATAAGCTCTTCTCCGCCAAGTTTCTGTTGTTTCTCTCTGTAGATTTGAACTATAGCACGTGCATTTTTTGGTGTTTCCATTTATCAGGTCTTTTCCTGATTGAACCAGCACCATACTTATCCCCATAAGCTCTAGGCCTGGAAGGGCCAGTCCTAAAGACCGCAGAGTTATTATTTTGCTTAGAGTAAGGTTCTTATGCAGAGTTAGATGAAGCACCAGGGAAGGATAAACATTCACAAAGATTATTATATGGCACCAAAGAAGTGTTCTTGTCCAACATCATATCCGAGTCGTGAGAATTGGAGAAATCATACACTAAGCCTTTCTCTTTATTGATATTTGTGGATATCGCAGAAAGTTTAATCAAATGAAGAAACCAATCTCCCTCTTGCAGATTCTTCTCTATGTTCCAAATTTTCCTTCGTACTTTATCCCTTCGAGAAAGCTTCTCAGCAGGGTCATCTATAGACATGTAGTTTCAGAGAACATTGAGGACTTCTTTGGTCTTATGTTCACCGGTGATCTCATCATCTGCTACATCATCTTCTATGAGAACCCCCAGCAAAGGTCCCCTCCTTCAATCATTGAAAGCCACCATCTTTACGCAAGCTAGTAGTACCAGCGTTCCTCACCTTAGCACCAGATTGCCGATAGAAGGAACCATTGGACATCTACTTTTATCATGAGTTAGTCACTGGCAGCTGTAACATCTTTTCCTCAAACGTTCATATTCATATGAAACGCTAATTACCTCGCAAGATTGGATTTCAAATTTCAACAAGTTTCTTAGAGGCTTGTTCACATCTATAATAACCTTAGCTCGAATATATCCTCTACTTTGAGGTTTTGAGGGATCAAAGATGAATTCTTTAACTACTCCCACATATCATGCCATCTCCAGAATAACATCTTTATCATAGTGATCGATCGGTATATTCCGTAAACAAATCCACACGGAAAGAG
The DNA here is from genome assembly GCA_900406435.1 of Lepidium aucheri. Taxonomy (NCBI): domain Eukaryota; kingdom Viridiplantae; phylum Streptophyta; class Magnoliopsida; order Brassicales; family Brassicaceae; genus Lepidium; species Lepidium aucheri. The sequence continues at coordinate 5,262 of OVBA01009118.1, read as the reverse complement.
TTTACAGAAATCATAGAAGGCTTTGGTGTCCAACGATCAAACATTATGCTCCAATCATCATAGGTCCATGCACTGTACTGAAGCACCAATTTAAGATCTTCTTCGCCATCGAAAACAAACTGAAATCTATCATGGGAAAGCGCATATCCTCGACATTGTTCTTGAACTCTCCACATCCTTGGCATATCATGAATAAAGTTGTTCATCTTTTGATTAAATTGATTCAAGAGGCGTCCAACAGACTACATTTTGTTAGTAAATGATTCAAACCAAAAACGGACGTATGTTACTTTGTTAATAATAATTGTGATAGTGGGCTATTGTTGACTTGGTCATTGATAACACCACAATCACTACCATGTTTTGTCATTTACTTTTCAGTTANATCAATGAGAGTATTATTCAGTATAATTTTTGCCTCTTCTTATCTTATTCATTGATCAAATTATAGAGTAGCAAATCTCTGTTTTCTCACTTTGTTTCCAACATTGTGGTATCAGAGCTTAGGTTATTGTTTTTGGGTTTTGTTTGTGATCAAGAAAAAGAGTGAGTAATGGCNATGGCGGGTAATGGATCAAACCAGCAGGCTTTGGTTCCCTTATTCAAGGGTGAGAAGTATCACCTATGGAGTCTTAAGATGAAGACTTTGTTTAGGTCTCAAGAGCTTTGGGACTTGGTGGAGAATGGATTCACAAATGTGAATCCTGAGGTTCCCGATCAGCAACTACGGGAAAACAGAAAGAAGGATGCTAAGGCACTCTTCTTTATTCAATCAGCATTGGAGGAGGATATTTTGTTTCGGATTGTAGTGGTGTCTACATCACATGAAGCATGGGAGATTCTCAAGCATGAATACCTAGGAGATCAGAAGATGATCACAATGAAATTACAAACTCTTCGTCACAGCTTTGAGATGTTGGTGATGAAGGAGAAGGAGACTATACAGGAGTACTTGGGCAGATTATCCACAATTGTTAGTCAAATGAAGACATATGGTGCAACTATGTCAAATGAGATGGTGGTGAGAAAAGTGCTTAGAAGCTTGACTTCTCGGTTTGAGTATATTGTACCCGCAATCATGGAGGCAAATGATCTGAGCACTTACACATTTGATGAGATGATGAGCTCTCTATTATCTCATGAGGATCGCCTTGATAAGAAGGTCGAGAAGACAGAGGAGAAAGTTTTCAAGTGAAAGGTGAAAGTTCAGAGCAGAACTTTGATAGTTGTTATGGATCTGGCCGTGGAAGAGGCATAAACAATTCAAGAGGTCAAGGTAATGGCAGAGGAAGAAGCAGAGGTAACTTAGATAAAGGAGACAGCTCTTCTCAGTCTTACAACAAGGGAATGGATAAGAAAAGTATCCAATGTCATTATTGCAAAAAATGGTTCACAAGCAAGCAGATTGTTACAAGAGGCAGAGTAAACAACAACAATCAAACTTTGTTGATCAAGAAGATGAGCAACCAAGACTCTTTATGGCATTCAAGAGTGAAGGTGAGTCTCGTGTGGTTTGGTATTTGGACAGCAGATGTTCAAATCACATGACTGGGGTCAAGAAGTTCTTTAGAGAACTAGATGAATCATACAAGCTGAAAGTGAAGTTGGGAGATGATAATGAGGTTCAAGTTGAAGGAAAAGGAACTATAGCACTAGAAAACAGAGCTGGTAAACTCAAACTCATTTATGATGTTTACTACATTCCTGATCTTGCACAAAACTTGTTGAGTGTAGGACAGATTGATGGGAATCAATGCAGTATGTTATTTGATGAAGCAATGTGTACTGTACAGGATAAGAAGTCTGGGTTTGTAGTTGCAAGTTTGCAGAAAACAGCAAACAACTTGTATCCACTAGAGTTGTTTGTCGCTGAGGAGAGTGCTATGGTTGAAAAGGTTTCAGATTCAAGACTTTGGCATCTAAGGTATGGGCATTTACATGACAAAGGTTTAAAGTTGTTGAATCAAAAAGAAATGGTTACAGGGCTACCAATGATAGAGACATTGGAGCTGTGTGAAGGTTGTATCTATGGGAAGCAAACTCGTAGGTCATTTCCAATAAACAAAGCCAAGAGAGATGAACAATGTTTGGAGGTGGTTCATGCTGATCTTTGTGGACCATGCAGACAGTTTCTCTTGGAGGTAGTAGATACTTCTTCTTGTTAACAGATGATTACAACAGGATGAGTTGGGTGTACTTCTTGGAGATGAAGACAGCAATGTTTCAGACATTTCAGAAGTTCAAGGCTTTTGTAGAAAAGCAAAGTGGACTGAAACTTAAAGTGTTGAGGACAGACAAAGGTGGAGAGTTCACATCACTTGAGTTTAACCAGTTCTTTGAGAGAGAAGGTATACACCATGAGCTCACAACAGCTTACACGCCTGAGCAGAACGGTGTTTCAGAGAGGAAAAACAGAACCGTAGTTGAGATGGCAAGAAGCATGATGAAGCATAAGAGTTTACCTAACAAATTATGGGCAGAAAGTGTGAGAATTACTGTATATCTTCTGAACTTGTCTCCTACAAAGGCAGTTATGAATCGCACACCATATGAAGCATGGACTGGTAACAAACCATCTGTAAGTCATTCAAAGGTGTTTGGAAGCATTTGTTACTCTTTGATTGATGCTCCAAACAGGAAGAAGCTCGATGAAAAGTCCAAGAAGTGTATATTTGTTGGATACTTCTCTCAATCAAAAGGCTATAGGTTGTATGATCCTATGAGTGAGAAGGTGATTGAGAGCAGAAATGTGGTGTTTAATGAGATTGGAAGCTGGAAATGGCGTAAGGACGAAAATGGTGATTCAATTGAACTCATTCTAGAGGAAAATGAGGAGCATGGAGGACATCAAAATTCGGAGATTGGTGGAAACACTCCTGTGATTTCACCTGCAGCTTCTACTCTCAATTCACCAGCAAGTAACAGCAAAGGTAGGACTACAGTTGAAGAAGGAGAATCGAGCTCTAGTCCTCCTTTGAAGTTCAGGTCATTACAAGAGATATATGAGCAGCCTCACGTCTTCTTCTCAACTGATCTAGTTAAATTTATTGAAGCTGCAATTAAGAAGGTTTGGATACAAGCTATGGAAGAAGAGTTGGCTGCCATTGTAAAGAACAGAACATGGGATCTTGTAAAGCTTCTTGAAGGTAAACACTCTATTGGTGTAAAGTGGGTGTTTAAGACAAAGTATCTTGCAGATGGGACTCTACACAAGTATAAGGCAAGGCTTGTAGTCAAGGGATATGCTCAGGAATATGTCATAGACTACAAAGACACTTTCTCACCAGTTGCAAGGTTTGATACTGTGCGAACCTTACTTGCCTTAGGAGCCTACATGAATTGGAAAAAATTTCAGTTTGATGTTAAGTAAGCATTTCTCAATGGTATCTACATGAAGAAGTGTATGTGGATCAGCCTGAAGGATTTGTGGTAAAAGGCAAAGAAGATCATGTTTACAAATTGTATAAAGCTCTCTATGGGCTTAAGCAAGCACCTAGAGCTTGGTACAACAAGCTTGATGATTTCTTCTGCAATTCTGGGTTTGAGAAAAGCAAGAGTGAGCCCACACTTTATGTTAAGATGCAAGGAGGTAACATTCTGATTATATGTGTATATGTCGATGACATTATGTACTAGGGATCATGTTCATCCTTGATTGAAGAGTTCAGGTCAAGTATGATGCAGAAGTTTGAGATGTCTGACATGGGATTGATGCATTTCTTTCTCGGGCTTGAAGTTAAGCAAGAACCAGATGGCATATTTGTTTCTCAACAGAAGTATGTGGTAGATATGTTGAAAAGGTTCAACATGAAAGACTGCAACCTAGTTGATACTCCTATGAATGCAAGTGAGAAATTGTAGAAGAAGATGGTAAAGAAGAAGCTGATGCAACGCTGTACAGAAGCTTGGTTGGAGGTCTCATTTACTTGACTCACACTCGTCCAGACATATCTTATTATGTTGGTGTGATCTCAAGGTTTATGCACTATCCAACTAAGCAACATCTTGGAACAGCAAAGAGATTATTGAGATATATTGCTAGAACTACGGACTATGGCTTATGGTATGATAGAGTTTCTGGTTTTGATTTGATATGTTTTACTGACAGTGATTGGGGTGGTTGTTTAGACGATAGAAAGAGCACCTCAGGATATGTGTTCTATCTTGGCTCAAGGAACATAAGTTGGAGTTCTAAGAAGCAGGATGTTACAGCATTGTCATCCTCAGAAGCTGAATACACTGCAGCAAATTCAGCAGCTCAACAGGCGGTTTGGTTTAGGAGAATCTTAGAGGACATTGGTCAGAAGCAACAAAAGGAGACTGAAGTTTTCTGTGATAACAAAGGAGCAATTACAATGACAAAGAATCCAGCCTTTCATGGGAGAACCAAGCACATTCAGACAAAGATTCACTACATCAGAGATTTGGTTAAAGAATGATCCATCGAAGTGAAGTACTACAACACTGAAGAGCAAAATGCAAACATTCTAACAAAGGCTTTGGCAGTTCGGAAATTTGTTTCCTTCAGAGACAGACTTGGAGTTTGCAGGTTTGAATCAATGGAGGATGTTAGTAAATGATTCAAACCAAAAACGAACGTATGTTACTTTGTTAACAATAGTTGTGATAGTGGGTTATTATTGACTTGGTCATTGATAACACCACAATCACTACCATGTTTTGTCATTTATTTTTCAGTTACATTTATCTGTTCAACTTATAATGTATGGCTATATATGCCAAACACTTTAGAGTTGTTTTCTTCATCAATGAAAGTATTATTCAGTATAATTTTTGTCTCTTCTTATCTTATTCATTGATCAAATTATAGAGTAGCAAATCTCTATTTTCTCACTCTATTTCCAACACATTTATCTCTCTCCCATGATAGCCTTAGGAGCACTCTTGAGCTTAATCGGTATGTTCTCTTCGATCGATGATGAGTGTGATTTTTAATGGTTTTAGAGTACTATTTTAGGTTGTTTTGTATCCGTCTAGCTAGTTTCCCTTGCATTTAGGTCCAATTAGGTTAGTTTTGCACTTTTTGCATTTGCATTTGGAGTTTTGGAGTTTTCCTAGGTAATGGAGCAAAACAGAGCATAAAATGGAGCTAAAGTGTCGGAACAAGTTTCTCGGGAAAAAAAGTCAACAAACACTCGGATCGTTGCCTCGCGGTTCGATGGCAAGGATCGCTCGGTTCGCTGACAAAAAGAAAGCCTCGGTCACCCGCCTTGACCTATCCATCATGAGGGAAGCTCAACC
>OVBA01009117.1:0-11173 GCA_900406435.1 Lepidium aucheri | reverse complement strand
GCAATGATCCGAGTGGTTGGTAACTTCTTTTCCCGAACAACTTGTTCCGACGCTTTAGCTCCATTTTATGTTCCTTTTTGCTCCATTACCTAGNAACTGCAAATGCAAATGCAAAAAGTGCAAAACTAACCTAAATGGACCTAAATGCAAGTGAAACTAGCTCGACGGACACAAAAACAATCTAAAATAGTACTCTAAAACCGTTAAAAATCACACTCATCAATGAACTTCATGGAGCCACCATCTCATCGAAGATAGATCTCAAGAGTGGTTATCCTCAAGTTCGCATGAAGGAAGGTGATGAGTGGAAAATCGCCCTCAAAACCAAACAAGGTTTGTTTGAGTGGCTTGTGATGCCGTTTGGACTCACTAACGCACCAAGCACATTCATGAGACTCATGAACGAAGTCCTAAGGGCTTACATCTGTAAGTTTATTTTGGTATATTTTAATGATATCCTTGTTTATAGTTCATGTTTATCCGACCACTTAATGCACATTAAGCAAGTACTAGAGACTCTTCATCAAGAAAGCCTCTATGCGAACCTTAAGAAGTGCACCTTTTGTACTAATGAGATTGTGTTTTTAGGCTTTGTCATAAGTTCACAGGGAATTTGTGTAGATCAAGATAAGATTAAAGCTATTGAAGAATTGCCAACATCTACATCAATCGGTCATGTAAGGAGCTTTCGCGACTTGGCTAGCTTCTACCGCCGCTTTGTCAAGACTTTTAGCACCATAGATGCTCCTCTTACAGCCGTAATCAAGAATGATGTTCCATTCAAATGGGGAGAATCACAAGAGAGAGCCTTCTCTGAGCTGAAGTCATGTCTCAGCAAGGCTCCGGTTTTGGCTTTGCCAAATTTTGAGAAGACTTTGGAAGTGGAGTGTGATGCTTCCGGGTTGGGATATTGGGCTGTGTTAACTCAAGACAAAAGACCAATAGCTTACTTCAGTAACAAGCTAAGTGGAGCCACTATCAACTACCCAACATACGATAAGGAGTTATTTGCATTGGTTCGAGCTTAGAAGTTTGGCAACACTATCTACTAGCCAAAGAGTTTGTGGTTCACACCGAACATGATACTTCGTAACATTTGAGGGGTCAGACCAATCTGAAGAAGAGGCATGCAAGGTGGTTAGAATTCGTGGAAACATTTCCCTATGTGATTAAATATAAGAATGGAAAGGAGAATGTAGTTGTGAATGCTCTATCTAGACGCCACAATCTCATTACCATCATGGACGCCAAGGTTTTAGGATTTGAGTTCATCAAGAACAACTACTATGATGATCCAGACTTTGGAGACATTTATCATGCTTGCAACAAAGAAGCTTTTTTGTCATATTACATCCATGAAGGGTTCTTGTTTCTAGAAAAGAGGTTGTGCATACCGCAAGGATCAATGAGGGACTTGATACTTAGAGAAGCACATGGCGGCGGACGACTTATGGGCCATTTTGGTGTTGACAAGACTCTAGCCATGGTGACCAAGCATTTCTTTTGTTCACACTTAACGACAGATGTGGAACGGCTGTGCATCAAATGTGCAACATGTTTCAAGGCCAAAGCTAAGTCTGATCCTCATGGTCTATATCTCCCTTTTCCTATTCCTAATGCTCCTTGGGAAGATATTTCTATGGACTTTTTGTTAGGTTTGCCGAAGATCAAGCACAAGGATTCAATCTTTGTTGTAGTGGATCGCTTCTCAAAGATGGCTCACTTCATACCTTGTGACAAGACAAATGATGCATCAAAAATAGCTAAATTTTTCTTCAAAGAAGTTGTGCGTCGACATAGGATTCCAAGGACCATTTTCTCCGAACGAGATGCCAAATTCATGAACCACTTTTGGAGGACTTTGTGGCGTAAACTAGGCACCAAACTGCTCTTCTCACCCACTTGTCACCCACAGACCAACGGTCAAACTGAAGTGGTAAACCATACTCTAGGTACTTTACTTAGAGCTACGGTCGGTAAGAACTTGAATAATTGGCTCTCATGTTTACATATGGTTGAATTTGCATATAACCAAACTAACCATTCTTCTTCTGAGTTTTCACCATTTGAAGTTGTGTATGGCTTCAACCCTTTGACAACCATGGACTTTGCACCACTTCCTCCACGCCGCTACCTTGACAAGGACGCAAGTGCCAAGGCCGAGCTGGTCCGCAAGCTACATATAAGGTCAAGGAGAATTTGTAGAAAAAAGGCTGAAGCAATCAAGCAAAGAGAGGACAAGAGGCGCAAGGATGTGATATTCAAACGGGAGATTGGGTTTGGATACACATGCGTCCGGAGTGGTTCCCGAACAGGCGCAAGTCCAAGCTCTCGCCGCACGGTGATGGACCGGTCCTAGTGCTAGAACAGATCAACGACAATGCATACCGCTTGGAGCTGCCAGGTGAGTTCAACATTTCTTCAAGTTTAAATGTTGCTGATCTCTCTCCTTTCCATGTAGACAATGACAATGCACCCATGATGGAGCATCTTCAAGAGGGAGGGAATGATGACGACACCAAGCCGCTTGAACCAAGCAAACCAATGACCAGCGCTAGAGCACACAAGCTTAGGGAACAACTAGGAGAAGCTGTAGCTGACGTCTTGAGCAACGAAGATGATGCTCCTTCACCAAACCGCACCAAGATCGACAAGAGCCATGTTGAAGTCTTTTGAAGAAGTGCGGAGAAGGTCAAGAACTAAAGCCAAGACCAAGCCACACGTGAAGAAGAGAGCCAAGACATTCAAGACACTCAAGAAGCTGATCAAGGGGGGCCAAAAACCGTCAAGACTTGAGCTAGAAACAACCAACAAGGCTTGACCTTTCATTCGATCCAACAAGGTATGTTTTATGTTTAATTTGAATGTCTTTGCAAGTCCAACAAAGCCCATTGGCTCCAGCACCGTAGGTTAGAGAGTTTTAGAGTATGTAGGCCTTTTTATTAATAAAGTGGACCGAGGCTTCAACTTGTGAAGCAAGGCGACACATTGAACTTTAGTTTGCTTACTTTTCTTGTTTTGTTAATGGGCTGTGACCCATATTTTATTTGTTTTTCTTTTGAGTTTGAGTCGGTCTTAGGGCTATCTGATAGGACAATTTATAAGGTCTCCTTGCAGCCGTGTAACCTATTCAACTTTAGTTATCAATAAAGATTGAACTTTCTTCTATAGAAAACCTAGCCGTTAGAGAGCTTAGCCGCTTGTATAGAGGTTCAAACCACACTAAGAGATCTTGAGAGGATTCTCCTTGATCAAGAGTGTGTTGAGTGTATCAAGAATCCAACCATACTTCTTGTGGATCACTCCTCAATCCGCCACTTTTCCGCCAATCGCAACATCTTATCAAAGGAAGTACCCACGGTTCCTTTTTATCAAGAATCCATTCCCATCAACCTTAGAGAAGCACCTTGGGTGTGTATCACTTAAGTTGCTTGTTATTGTAACCTTGAGTTGGTCGAGAACGTTGAACTAGCACTTATGTTTATGTAGCACTTACTACTCTCACAAACCACCTAAATCTCTTGTTATTGACTTATGTGCTTCTCACCACTTGTTTATTAATCTCTTGTTATTGACTTATGAACTTCTGTCCCCTTGTTTAGTAACCTTTAGTTAATAGAGAACGGTTAACTAGCACTTATACTCTCACAAACCGTCTAACTCCTTTGTTATTGACTCACATGCTTCTCACCACTTGTTTAGTAACCTTGAGTTGATAGAGAACGTTTAAGTAGCACTTACTACTCTCACAAACCATCTAACTCTCTTGGTAATTGACTTATGTGCTTCTCACCACTTGCTTAGTAACTTTAAGTTGATAGAAAACGTTGAACTAACACTTTGTGCTCTCAGAAACCGTTTAACTCTCTTGTTATTGACTTATATGCTTCTCACTAGTTGTTTAATAACCGTAAGTTAATAGAGGACGTTGAACTAGCGCTTATACTTTCACAAGCTGTCTACCTCTCTTGTTATTGACCCACATTATTCTCACCACTTGTTAGTAACCTTAAGTTGATGGTGAACGTTTAAGTAGCACTTACTACTTTCACAAACCATCTACATCTCTTCTTATTGGCTTATCTGCTTCGCACTACTTCCTTAGTAAACCTAAGTTGATAAAGGACGTGTAACTAGCACTTGCTACTCACGTAAACCGGCAAACTCTCTTATTATGGAGTCATGTTCTTTTCACCACTTGTTTAGCAACCTAAAAATGATAGAGAACGTTTAACTAGCACTTATACTCTTACAAACTATCTAACTCTCTTGTTATTAAGTTATGTTCTTCTCACCACTTGTTTAGTAACCTTTAGTTGATAGAGAACGCTTAAGTAGCTCTTAATACTCTCACAAACCATCTAACTCTCTTGTTATTGACTTATGTGCTTCTTACCACTTGTTTAGTAAGCATAAGTTGATAGAGAACATTAAACTAGCACTTACTACTCTCACAAACTCTTTAACACTCTTGTTATTGACTTATATACTTCTCACCACTTGTTTAGTAACCTTAAGTTGATAGAGAATGTTGAAGTAGAACTTATACTGTCACAAACTGTTTAACTCCTTTGTTATTGACTCACATGCTTTTGTGTTATTGAATCACATGCTTCTCACCACTAGTTTAGTAACCTTAAGTTGATAGAGAACATTTAAGTAGCTCTTACTACTCTCATGAACATCTTAACTCTCTTGGTTATTGACTTATGTGCTTCTCAACACTTGTTTAGTAACCTTAAGTTGATAGAGAATGTTGAAATTACACTTACTTTTCACAAAAGCCGTCTTACTCTCTTGTTATTGACTTATGTGCTTCTCACTAGTTGTTTAATAACCATTAGTTGATAGAGAATGTTGAACTAGCGCTTAGACTTTCAAAAACAATCTAACTCTCTTGGTATTGACTCACGTGCTTCTCTCTAGTTGTTTAGTAAACTTAAGTGATAGTGAACGTTTAAGTAGGACTTACTACTTCTACAAACCATTTACCTCTCTCTTTATTGACGTTTTAGCTTCTTAGTAATTGTTTAGTAAACCTAACTTGATAGAGAACATGGAACCAGCACTTGGTACTCACTTAAACCGCCTAACTCTCTTATTATGGACTCATGTTCTTCTCACCACTGTTTAGCAACCTTAAATAATAGAGAACTTTGAACTACCACTTTTACTCTCCCAAACCGTATAACTCTCTTGTTATCGAGTTATGTTCTTCTCACCACTTGTTTAGTAACCTTAAGTTGGTTAAGAACGTTGAACTTGCTCCTATACTCTCACAAATCGTCTAACTTTCTTGTTATTCACTCATGTGCTTCTCGCCACTTATTTCGTAAATTTAACTTGATAGGGAACGTTTAAGTAGCACCCTATTACTCTCAAAACAATCTCGCTCTCCAGTTATTGACTTATGTGCTTCTCACCACTTGTTCAGTAACCTTAAGTTGATAGAGAAAGTTTATGTAGCACTTACTACTCTCACACACCATCTACTTCTCATGTTATTCACTTATCTGCTTTTCACTATTTGTTTAGTAATCTTAAGTTGATATATCACGTTGAACTAGCACTTACTACTCTCATAAACCATTTTACTCTCTTGTTAATGACTTATGTGCTTCTCACCACTTGTTTAGTAACCTTAAGTTGATTGAGAACGTTGAACTAGCAGTTATACTTTCACAAATCGTCTAACTCTCTTGTTATTGACTCATGTCCTTCTCACCACTTGTGTAGTAACCTTAACTTCATAGAGAATGTTTATGTAGCACTTACTACTCTCACAAACCACCTAACTCTCTTGTTATTGACTTATGTGCTTCTCACAACTTGTTTAGTAACTTTACAATGATATAGAACGTTGAACTAGCACTTACTACTCTGACAAACTGTCTAACTCTCTTGTTATTAACTTTTTTGCTTCTCACCACATGTTTAGTAACGTTAAGTTGATAGAGAATGTTGAACTAGCAGTTATACTTCCACAAATCATCTAACTCTTTTGTTATTGACTCATAAGCTTCTCACCACTTGTTTAGTAACCTTAAGTTGATAGAGAACGTTGAACTAGCACTGACTACTCTCATAACTATCTAACTCTCTTTTCATTGAGTAATGTGCTTTTTACCACTTGCTTAGTAACCTTAACTTGATAGAGAACGTTGAACTAACACTTAGTACTCTCAGAAACCGTTTAACTCTCTTGTTATTGACTTATATGCTTCTCACCAGTTGTTTAATAACCGTAAGTGGATACAGGACGTGGAACTAGCGCTTATACTTTCACAAACCGTCTAACTCTCTTGTTATTGACCCACTTGCTTCTCACCACTTGTTAGTAACCTTAAGTTGACTTATTACTCAGAGGGAACATTGAACATAGAGCTTAATGGTCTAGAATGCTTTGATTGTGTCTATCTTGGTATTTTGGCTAACTCTTGTGATCTTTAGATATTACTTTGAATGGGGAGTCAATCGGAATTCAAGATACTCTCAGGAAAGCAAACATAATGGTTCAAGGATGGGTTTCTCTAAATGATAGTCAGTCATTGGTACATGCAGCAAGGAGAGTTGAGCGAGGAGGTTTTCAGAGGAGGCACAAGAAGACAAAACTTGATGTGATACCAGCTCACCGAGTGGGGGCCACGAAGACCAACTTTTTGCTAAAACCTATTAGTGGTCAAATCAAAGGGAGACTGATCCAAGGGTCCAAATTGGTTGAAGATTCAAAATTCAAATTGATGGCCAAGATCATGCCAAGGGCGAGTATCTCGGAACCCGCAATCTTCTCCCTCATCAAGTCCGAGATTGTCTCCCTCACACTCCCAAGATTGTCTCCTCCTCTCACGCAACACTCGGCTATAAGAGTATACAATTTTCGCCATCTTCTTCATTCTCCTTCAAGCCCTCAAGCAGATAAACCTTATTTTCCTCCGAGATAACTTTCTCTCACCGAGTTACTCTTGCTCATAACCACCGAGTTACTCTCTCTCCTCCGAGTTCGAGCTATTTTCTCTTCATTGTCAAGCATGTCTTCCGGCGATTTAAGAAAGATGAAAGAATACAGAAGCAAGTTCATGCATGACGCGAGGAAGGCTGGTAGGAAAGATATGTCGGCGGATTTCAGCGACTCACCTCCATTCCACAGTGATAACAAGCCTCGCCGATACATCGTCCAATCGATGAGGAGAATGGTGTTTAGATGAGAGTGGAAATTCCGATCACGGAACCAGCGAGAAAATCGGCGACAGAGCCAATGGATTGGAAGTATGAGCACAGGGAGAGCGGCTGGGCTCAATAGAAAAGAAAGGGTAAACAGATTGCCTCGCCTTCTGATATCGAGGATAGTGACGAGGACAGACCGTACGTTCAACCCTCGACGATGGAGATCGAGGGTGAAGACGAGGACGAACCATAAGTCAGAACAGAGAAGAAAAGGCAAGACACGAGGTACCGCCGTGTGATTGAAGACCTCAAGAAGAGTGGCTATTCGGAGAAGAAGGCAGAGAAAGCCTACGAGGAGCATGAGAAAGAGAAGAAGAAGAAAGTCACGAGGGAGGAAGATGAGTCTGACAAAGCATATGCGGCTTTGAAAGCCATGGGAGTCAAAGGTACATATTTTCCTCATGCTGGAACAATGACTAGATTGGGAATCACTGAGGAGGTAGATAGGGTATTCAGCTCTTTGGGTATCATGGCTTGCATGTACAATGTGGCGAGTTCCTACATCGAGGAGATACTTCAGTTCCTCACCACCATTGACCTCTTGATCTATGCTAAGACCGACAAATCCAAGATCAAGAAGAATGGAACCGGGTACATTACGTTCACTGTATACGACAAGCTATATGCGGTAACGTTCAAGGAGTTGGATCAAATCTTTGGTTTTCATTCTGGAGAAGTGGCACAACCGGACATTGGGGATAAGGACACAAATGAAGTTTGGGAGATGCTGGCGGGAATTAAGGCATACGATTCATCTAGGAGAAAAGGAAGCTGGATCCGCAACCCAGCTATCAACTATGCAAGGAGGGCAATAGCCAATGTAATCTTTGCCCGACCCTCCACCTCGCCAATCAACCTCGAAGAGATGCACATGATGGTCATGGCAATGAAGGATATTGTTGGCATGACTCCGAGCGGACACCATATTCATGGAGATGAAGGGCACTTCGCTATGTCACTTGTACTCGCAAAACACCTCACCTCATACCGAGCACGAGCTGTGACGCAATCAGGAAGGAAATCCGGGAAGCCAAAGGATCTATACATTGGTAGATTGGTTGCTCGGATACTTGAAGCCAAGGGTGTGCCACTGAACACCGAAAGCCACAATTGGGTTCCACCCCAGTTCATGGACATTCGCTATCTCCAAGGCGCAGGACTCATAGCCAAAGGCGCGTTAGAGGGACGAGCTGTCTACAAGTTTGATCATACGGAGAAGAAGGATGCCAGAATACTCCTCCCGTGCCCAGCATTCATCCGACTAAACACAATGGAGAATCTCACTTTCACTCTGCCCCTCGCAGCACTACTCGGAGAGCACCAGTGAGGACAAGTTCCGCAACAAGACGAGGAAGCAGACGAGGAAGAGGTCGAGCCTGAATCCTATTTCTTTGAAGAATTCACTGAGAATAACCAAGGGACAGCCAGCAAGGAAGCTCACAAGAGGATTAAGAAGGTCCATAAATTGGGGAAGTGGCTGGTCAGGAAGGTGAAGGGTATGACAAATGATAATGAGGATTGGCTGGATGAGCGCTAGAGGATATGGGCAAAGATCGATGGATTGGAATCCGCACTCAGAAGGACAGAGCCTCAACCTTGCACACAGGACTTGCCACCACCAGCAAGGAGGCACTCTACTGCAGCAGATCCGAGCCCGCACCAAGAGCAACCACGACGCCAATCATTGGACACGACGCAAGTGCACAAGAGATCCAGGAAAAAGGGGCAGAAGCATAAAGAGCAAAATCCTCAATAAGGGCCCTCGCATGCATCTCTTGCCGACCATGACCGTGAGGAGTACTCGGATTGGCAGCAGCACATTGCACCAATGGAAGGAATAGCTCCAAGGGGGTACCCAGACCCTCGAAACTATACTCTCGACGACATGAATGCCTCGACTGCTCACTTGTTTGACTTCTAGGTACCAAATTCCAACTTTTTGTACATAATTTTTATCTTTAATAGTTTTCTTTTGGTTTGTTTGTCTAGACAACTCTCTCGAACTTTTATACACACAAGGGACTGTGTGATTTAAGTTTCGGGGAGGGGTCTAGAGTACTCTCACGTTGTTTCTTGTGATCTTATTTTCTATTTTTGCATGTATATCACTTAGGCTGTTAGATTGTAAAACTCCGTTTCGATTTTTCTTTGTGCATTTGCCCTTGATTGGTAGATAGCCATTTTGGAAAGTTTTGGGCGGATCATCACCTTGGTGAACTTTGCTTGGGTTGAGTTTCGAATAGGTCTAGTTTGATTCCTTCTAAAACTGAACTGAAACTTCCAATCTACAGTCGAGAGATGCATCAATACCTTCCTTCTCTTTATTTAGCAGGATCCTAAAACTGTGTGCTAGGTAAAACCCTCTCAAAAGTTAAGTGAAAAATTAAGCTGCCTGCAAAGAATTTAAACCAAGTAAGTGGTAAAGGTGAAGTGTCTGGAAGGATGTGTAAGCCTGCAACCTTTCACGTCAGTGTATATCCGCTAACGTACTCCATATGCGGGTTGGTGGAGCAACTTGGGAAAATGCGTAAACCCGTATCTTTTCATGTTTGTGTAACCCAACTTTGGAAAAGACAAAAGGGCACAAAAAGAAAAAGAAAAGAAAAAGAAAAAAAAGAATGAATAAACAGGCAGCAAAATTTTAATGAGAGGTAACCAGTTAAGTTGAAAAAAATGATCATGCTAAGCTTAGGGAAGTCGAAACATGTACTTTTTGATCTCTAGTCTCTTTTGAGGACCGCACCAATAAGAAATAAGGAGTTAGACTTGCACCTTTAGAGAGCAGCTTACGTGATAGGAATCCATAGGTTGTATGCTATGTTTAAGGATGATTACATTGCGGTTTCCAAAATGATAGAGCCCATATGTGGATTACGGTTTGGCTTAAGCAAGTTGTTTGTTAGACAAGATGTTCCCACTTTGTGTGTTCAACTTTTCCACCTTAGGTCATTGCACTTGCTTGAGGCCAAGCAAGATCTAAGTTTGGTGGAGCTGATGTGTGTGATTTTTAATGGTTTTAGAGTCTTATTTTAGGTTTTTTTGCATCCGTTTAGCTAAATTTTCCATGCACTTAGGTCCGTTTAGGTTAGTTTTGCACTTTTTGCATTTGCATTTGCATTTGGAGTTTAGGAATTTATCTAGGAAAAGGAGCAAAAGGAGCAGAAAAGGAGCTAAAAATGGAGCTAAGGATGATTGGATCAGCTGCTAGGAAAAAGAAGCCATGCAAACTCAGATCGCTGCCTCGCGGATCAAAAGCAAGGACTGCTCGGAACCCTCGGGAAAAGACGCCTCAGTCAACAACCTCAACCTATCTCTTGCGAGGAGAAACAAACCCATTACACTCAGACCATTCACTCGGCCTCAACCCCTGAGGGCGAAGTTCAGAACCACTCCTCGGTGCCAAACTCGCGCAAGGACTCTGAGGACAAGATTTCTGGTTGACCGACTTAGGTCGGTTTGACCATTAGGGTTATGCAAATGACCCTATAAATACCCTTTAATCTCTATCTTAGTATTTTTATCTGATGTTTAGCTGAAAAACTCTCTCTATATTTTCGTTGTTGCTTCCTTTTAAGTGTAAGGTACATTGTTGATTCCGATTTATGCTTTAATGCATTAAGTTTGATTTGATCTTTATCTTTGACGTTCAGTTCTTTATTTTATTGTTGTTTATGTTTATGCTGATGATATCTCTTTTGATCCACTCTCAAGCCATGAGAAGTGAGTAGATCCTTGTGGACCTCGAGGATAGGGAGATCGGAGGTGAAATCACCGATCCACTCGCCTTGCAAACAATGATCTGATCCTATCTCTTCTCACATTGCCGAGCTTANCGATCTCTCCTTGATCAAGAGAGATCTGATTTGGGCTGAAACCTAAAGCTAGTGCTAAGGGAATCGGAGTGATGAGGGCATCAAGCCAATGGAATCAAACAGACCTATGACTAGAG
>OVBA01009116.1:0-11177 GCA_900406435.1 Lepidium aucheri | reverse complement strand
TTTGTAATCTTAGATGCGTCTGCAGAAAATTCCATGTTTTATGTAATGAAATTCATATTCTTTATAGACTTTATTTAGAAGAATTGGATTTCAATCCAAGAGATATACCCTCTTTTCAGCTCTACCAAACATACCGGAAATTACAGAATCATGGGAATCCTGAAGCATTATATAGGTTGGGTATAGTACGCTATTTCCATGATAACGACAGAGATGAAGGATTAAAATTATTGAAAGACGCTTCAGAAAAAGGTAATATTGATGCAATGTATCTTTATGGTGTTATTCTTGCATGTCTCGAAGGATCATAAAAAAAACAAGGTTATAAACTTTTGTCTTCATTTTTCAAAACTACATTATTACAAACATACGATAACCTTTTGAAAGTTCATCGTCATGTAAAATGCTATCTTAATCCCACTAATCCATTGGTTTTCAAAGACTTAATGGATTCATATGTTAAAGACATTTGTCCTTCAATTCACCAACCAATATATGGTGACGTTGAAATTTCCAAGGCTTGCAAGATTTGCATATTTGATTTTGAAGTCTGTTCGACACTAGACAGAAGCTACTTATTCGAAGAGAAATTTTGGTAAATATGTATTTTTCAGTTTCTTTTTATTATCATCCTATCTATTATAATAAAAGAACATTTATTATAGACATTCTATTTCGTGCTTATATATTTTCATTATTTAAATTTTAGTTTTTTGTTATTCAGATATTATATTATATATATATATATATATATATATATTAACTTAATGAATTTTATGTTTATGATTTANATATTATTTATATATATTAACTTAATGAATTTTATGTTTATGATTTATTAAATTCTCTTATCATTTGTATAATATATATAAACCATATATTAGTTAAAATATATCACACATAATTGAAACATATATAAAATATATATTCGAAATTCAGAACAAATATTAATTATAAGTTGATATACAATTAACCAAAGAGCAAAAATATGTTATTTATAACCTAAGAACTGTTAACTATGCAAACTACATATTAATGTGTAAAAACTCGCATACCTAAAACAAACGACGATTATTTATTAACATTAATATATATTAAAAGTAAAAAATAATATCCAAGTAATAATTATATATAATTTGAGACAAATATAACGTGCAAAATAAACATCCCAACACATAAAAATTATAAGAGAAATATACATTATATGAATCCATCCATTAAATCAAAACCAATTCATATATTAAGACTCATATATAAAAATACGAATTACAATTAAATTTAAATAACAATATACAACAAAAATTTCACGAAAATATAATCCCGTGTAACCGCACGGGACATCATCTAGTTGGAGAATAATTCTAAACCATTTTATTTCAATTCAAATTACTTTTATGCTTTCTATTATGTCTTTCAATTTGTTCTTCTCCACCATGTCTGAGTAGTTCCAAAATCAAGTTTAGGATTTTCTAGGGATTAAGGGAATGATTGAATTTAGGAACAAATAGGTATTGCTTGATGTGTTCTTCACCTATTGATAATTCTAATGCTTAGGTTAGAGTAGCTAACTGATCTATGATCCTAGATTACCTAACATTCCAAAAGCTTGTTAAGAATTAGATCCTCCTTAGGTGAGCAATCAGTCCTTATCCGCGACAACTGATGTTAAGGTTGATTGTAGACTTAGCAGACCCATTCTTTAATGCGTATTAGTCTCCTTGTACCAACGATATTTAGGATCATTAGGTTGCTGGATATAGTAATTGATAGCATGATAGTGGATTGATTATGATTTTATGTTTGAGTTGAGATTGTTGAATGAATGTTCCCTGAATAGCTTCCTAGTTCGAATTCCCTGATTTCCCAGTGAACTTCCTAAGCTTGGTATTTTAACTTATTGATTGCTTATCGTTAGTTTTGTTTCAATTCAGTTTAATATCAACCTTCTATTTGTCTTAGCTTTAGTTTAGTTTTAGAATTGATAGTGTGATAACTTGGTCCTTGTGGATACGATCCCTAGATTACTACTCGATTTGTTGTGCACTTGTAGTAGAGATGTAGGATAAAACTCTGTGATATCAAGTTTTTGGTGCCGTTGTCGGGGATCAATATTGTCTCCTTTTGATTCATTATTAAATTTTAGTCCAAAATATTTTTTACTTACTTTTTTTTTGGTTTCTTTGTTTTTGTTTCTTAGGTGTGACTACTATGGAAAATCCTGCAGATGTCACAATTGATCATCATGATCAGGATCAGAATGCTACTGTGGAAAGGTTAATGCGAGAGATAGAAGAGCTGAAGAGAGAGTGAAATGCCAAGGTTCAACCACGGGTTATCAGGGAAGTGGATACTCCTTATATTCACTACCATAATCGATCAGCGATATCTATACCTCCGCTGCATGGGGTTACCTATGAGTTGAACCGACAGTTGATAGCACTCATTAGGCAATTTTAATTCCATGGTTTTCTAACTGAAAACCTGATGGACCACATAGATAATTTTGAAGAGATATGCAGCACAATAGCATCGAGTGGAATTCCTGAAGACTATGCTAAGTGCAAGCTCTTTAAGTTCTCATTGGAAGGCAAAGGTTTGAGATGGATTAAGTCTCTTCCTCCAGCTTCATTGACCTCTTGGAATGATATCAGAGATACTTAGCTTGACCCCTTCTTCACCAATGGTAAGACGAATCAGCTCAAAGTCAGATCTCTAACCCACCACCACAAAGATGAATCCTTTAGCAATGCTTGGGAATGTTTTAAGGGATACAAGAGAGATTTTCTGCATCATGGGTTTAGTGATTATCAGATTTTGATATTCTTCTATGGAGGTGTGAATTGGGAGTACAAGCGATTGTTGAATGCTGCGATCAAAGGAGACTTCATGACCAATACTAAGGAGAACGCCTATGCTTTGATCAATAATCTGGCTGCCAGTTCGAGTGACCTAAGCTCGGTTAAGGACCCTTTTCACAATCAGGAATCAGAAGGTTTTCAAACAAAAAAGATTGATGGGATTAGTAAGAAGCTAGATGAATTCATTGCAATAAGTGGAGTCAAGAAGAAGAGGGTTGTACGTTACTATGAGACACAGTCGGAGATCGACGCAGGGTATTCAGAATTGGCATTGGTATCAAGCAAACTTTACTCATCACCTAGTCAACAATCAATCCCAACCAGTTCTTCAGGTAGTAGTCCGGACGAGAGTTAGTCTATGTTACAACAGCTAATCTAGGGACAACATCATGCCACGTCTGAGATTAATGAAAAAGGAGATAAGTTGTACACATAACTTAACTCAAAGTATGACTATGTCATTGCTCAAGTGCAAAGATCGAACTCCCCTCCTTCTCACTATGATAGCTAAAAGGAATGTAATGTTGTCACATTGAGAGTGGTAGGCACCTAGAACCTCCTGTGAGGAAGCCATCAGGAAAGGATATTGTGGTAGATATTGAGGATGATGAGGAGGACAAAGGAAGAAAGGATGATTTTTCTCTGCAGGGAGAGCGATCGACCGATCCCAGGGAAGATCGGTCGATCAACGATGCTGAACAGGAATCTGCACCGAAACAAACTCAACAAGACCCAGTGGTTCCGAGTCAGAGTTCAGCTACTGTTCAAGAGAGAGCCTATGTACCAAAGACTCTGTACCTGGTTCCACCAAAGAAATCTTGAAAGGACTTGGAAGTTGCTAAGTGTAAGGAAACGCTTGCAGATTTGATTGTGAGATTACCGTTTATTGATACACTGCAGATGATATCCTCTCTTAGGAGCTATGTAAAGGGGCTGGTGACAAATAAGTTTACAGAAGAGGAAAATGTTAAGATGATCACTCAAGACTGCAGTGATGTGCTTCAAAACAAGCTGCCCAAAAAGGAAGAAGATCCTGTATGAATTGTACTCTCGATAGAGATTGTTCTCTAGTGTTTGCTCATTTCCTCTGTTACCTTGGTTCAAGCGTTAATCTGATGCCATATTTTGTTGCACTATGCTTTGGGTTTACAGACTTCAAGAAGACTAGGATTTCTTTGATCTTACTGACCGTTTGGTAAACTTCCCGTCGGAATTCGTGAAGATTTGCATATCAAGATTGGAAGTGCGCTTGTACCAACAGATTTTGTGGTTCTTAAACTCGATGAAGAATCCAAGGATCCTTTGATTTTAGGGAGACTGTTGTTTAGGACTGTAGGAGCTATGATCGATGTGAAGAATGGGAGAATTGACCTCCATTAGGGCAATATGGTTATGAGATTTGAGATAGATAAGATGCTGAAGAAACCTAGGCTGAATGGAATGACTTTTATGGTTGATGTTTCTGAGGAGCTCACAGACAAAGTAACTGATGAGATTCTTTTTGAGGATCCTCTAGACATAGTACTCACAGGGACGGAATCAGAATTTTGGTTTCTCAGTGAGGAGGCAAAAAGTCATGCTAAGATGTTGGACTCGAGTAAGACAATTGAGAAGATGGTTGCTTACTTAGCTTTGGAGATACTTAAGCCATCGATCACATCATCTCTGGATAATCCCTGGAGCAAACTAAAAGCTCCCATGGTTGAGCTTACAATTTTCCCTGTAGGGCTAAGGTACGCATTTCTTGGGCCTAATTTAACCTACCCTGTGATTATCAATGCTAAGTTGAATAATGCTGAAACTGCTTTACTTTTATGCGAACTTCGTAAGTATCATAGAGCAATAAGCTATTCATTAGATGATATTCCTAGAATCTCATCTGAGTTGTGTATGCATAGGATACATTTGATAGATGAATCTAAGTCCTCCATAGAGAACCAACGACGTTTAAATCCTCACCTTAAGGATGTTGTTAAGAAAGAGATCATGAAACTGTTAGAAGCATGAATTTTATTCCCTATATCTAATAGTAATTGGGTTAGCCCTGTTCATGTTGTGCCTAAGAAGAGGGGTGTGACTGTAGTTAAGAATGAGAATAACAAGTTGATACCTACTAGGACTGTTACAAAACATAGGATGTGTATCGATTTCAGGAATATTAATTCTTCTACTAGAAAGGATCACTTTCCAATGCCCTTTATAGATCAAATGCTTGAAAGATTAGCTAATCATTCTTATTACTCTTTTTAGAATGGTTATTCAGATTTCTTTCAGATTCCCATTCATCCAGACGATCAGGAGAAGACCACATTTACATGTTCTTACGCCACTTTTTCTTATCGCAGAATGCCGTTTGGATTGTGTAATGCCCCAGCGACTTTTCAGAGATGTATGATGTCCATTTTTACTGACATGATCAAAGATATCATGGAAGGGTTTACGGATGATTTTTCGATATATAGTTCTTCTTTTGCTATTTGTCTTTCTGATCTTTGTAGGTTACTTCGACAATGTGAGGAGCAACACCTTGTGCTGAATTGGGAGAAGTGCTACTTCATGGTTAGAGATGAGATAGTCCTAGGACACAAGATATCTGGGAATTGTATAGAGGTTGATAAGGCCAAGATCAAGATCATTACAAGTTTGAAATTGCCATCCAATTTGAAGGAAGTAAGGAGCTTTCTTTGTCATGCGGGTTTTTAGAGAGGATTCATCGAGGATTTCTCAAAGCTGGCCAGACCTTTGATACAGCTGTTGTGAAAAGATGTCAAATTCAATTTTACCAAGGAGTGTGATGAAGCTTTTCTCACCTTGAAGGGAGCTTTAGTGAGGGCACCGATTGTGCAACCACCAGATTGGGAGTTATCGTTTGAGATTATGTGTGATGCAAGTGACTATGCAGTTGAGGCAGTATTGAGACAGAGGAAGATAAGAAACTGCATGTGATCTACTATGCTACCCGAACTTTGGATAATGCTCAGAGAAAGTATGCTCAATAGAGAAGGAGTTGTTAGCTATTATTTTTGCATTCGAAAAGTTCTGGTCATATATGGTTGGTTCTAAGGTGATTGTTCATACGCATCACGCAGCATTGAAGTATCTCCTCTCCAAGAAGGATGCGAAACTGAGACTACTTTGATGGGTTCTCCTCCTTAGGAATTTGAGAGTTGAGATTCAGGACAAGTGAGGCATAGAGAATGTAGTGGCTGATAACTTGTCAAGGCTTCGGGTGAACGACAGGGTACCTCTGGATGAAAGTTTACACGAAGAGCATGTCTATTCCATTCATACCACATTGAGATCAGCTGGTGAATCCGCACACTCTTCGCAGGTTTCGGGCACTCCATGGTTTGCTGAAATTGCAAACTACTTAGTTGCAATGTTTAACCTCCTGCGTTACACGGTTACAAGAAGAAGAAGTTCCTTTCCGATGTTAGATACTATTATTGGGATGCACCTTATTTTTACAAGCAATGTGCTGATGAGATTTTCAGACGATGTGTCACCGATGATGAAGTTTCAGGGATTTTGGTTCATTGTCATGGTTCTTCTTATGCAAGACACTTTGCAACCTTCAAGATGGTTTCGAGGGTTCTACAAGCTGGTTTATGGTGGCCAACCATGTTCAGGGATGCTCATGCTTTCGTCTCAAAGTGTGATTCTTGCCAAAGACAAGGGAATATTAGTAAGTGGAATGAGATGCCTCAGAATTTTATCCTTGAAGTTGAAGTTTTTGATGTGTGGGGAGTTGATTTTATGGGACCATTTCCGAGTTCTTCAGGGCATCAGTACATACTTCTAGCTGTCAATTATGTTTCCAAATGGATAGAAGCGCTGGCCAGCCCAACAAACGATGCTAAGGTTGTGCTGAAGATGTTCAAGCATATTATTTTCCCTCGGTTTAGCGTCCCATGGGTTGTTATTAGTGATGGTGGTTCCCACTTCATCAACAAGACATTCAATGGTCTTCTAAAGAAGTATGGAGTTCATCACAAGGTGGCAACACCTTATCACCCACAGACAAGCGGATAGGTTGAGGTTTCAAATCGAGAGATAAAGAGCATTCTTCAAAAGACTATTTGTCCAACAAGGAAGGATTGGTCTACTAAGCTCGATGAGGCTCTTTGGGCGTATAGGACATCTTACATTCCTTTGGGTACAATCCCATTTCATCTAGTCTATGGGAAATCTTGTCACCTTCCGGTTAAACTCGAGTACAAGGACAATTGGGCTACAAAGCATTTGAACTATGACATCCAGTCAGCCACTGAACAAAGAACCTTACAGCTACATGAGTTAGAAGAGATCAGGCGCTTGGCCTATGACAACTCGAGGATCTACAAGGAGAGAACAAATGCAGCACATGATAAGCGTATCCTTCGTAGAAGTTTTACTGCTAATGATTTGGTTCTTATGTTTAATTCTTGTTTGAAACTTTTCTCTGGAAAGCTCAGGTCACAGTGGTCAGGACCTTTCACCATCAAGGAAGTGCACCCTTATGGAGCTGTAGTATTGTTTAATGGCAAGGGAGGCGAGTTTGTAGTGAATGGCCAACATTTGACGCCATACTTTGCCGATGTGGACATAGCCAATGAGACTTCCATTCCCTTGACTAGTGTTCAGGGCCTTCAAAGTCAAGCTAATAACTCTAAACAAACACTGAGTGGGAGGCAACCCACTACTAAGTTTTCGATTTCATACTTGCATTCTTTTTGTTCTTGTTTTTTCTGTTTTTGTTTTCTTTTGTTTCAGTAAAAAAGATGAGATCGATTGATCGAACAAGGACTCGCGTGCAATTGGTTCATCGATCTATTGGACACATCCGGACTACCCGACTAACACGCGATTCAATGATCGACCATGCTGATTGGATCAATCGATCACATACCAAGCTTCATGCGCTCATTCTATTGATCAATCCCAAATCGATCCACTAGTCGAGCAACCCTTGATCGATCGCTCTCAGACAAGATCGATCAATCCTGGGGACCAGGTCCATCTATTTCTTTCCCTTCCTTTGATCTTCCTGACTTTTCTTTCTTTTGTGCGAATTTTTCTTTTTCACTCTTGTTCTCACACCGGGATGATGCGAAATAAGTCTGGGGAAGAATGCTCGTTGTTACTAATGTATTTTTTGTTTACTTGTTGTTTTTTTGAGTTTAAAAATTGATTGTTTGGAACTATGATTTTTGAGGAGTATTCCATATCATGAACTAAGTACCATCAATGTGTATTTGTCAGGAATCGATCGACTATTGGAAAACCCAGAGGCTTGACACTATCTCAATACCACCCATATCTTTGTTGGTATTCGAAGGATTTCATGGAGGCTTCACCCTTAATTTGACTTAATTTTCTTGTCAATGGAGCTGGTATACTTAGGATCGAGTTCTCTTTTCAGTACAATGACTGATTTTCTTGTGTGAGTATGGTTTCCCTCTCTCAATTATTTTGCGGTGTTTGTGCTTAATCCGAAGTAACTAGTTAACAAAGTTGTGCATGTGGTAAGCCAAGGGTAAAAGTTCTTCAATGATGCTACTTGTGCTTATGGAATGATGGTAGCCTGAGATTAACTTCAATGATGGTGCTGATTACATAATTATTTCTAGCTTATCGAGAGGAACTCTGATGAAGCTACTCTTGCCTACATCCTTTGAGTTACCTAAGGAATCAGCCGATAAAAAATAAAATAAAATGATATCCTAGAAAAGTAGGGAAAAATCGACTGCAAAACTATGAAATGAGAGGAAAGGAATCATATAATAGGTAGTTTTGAGATTGGAAGAGAAACTCATGTATCCTTTAATCATTGTTCCATTGATGAAACAACACTTAGACGCTATAGGAAGTCGGTATGGTGAATTCGGATCACTTGCTTGGATTGTGGAGTTTAGCTTGGGTAGTTGTCAAAGTCTAGGGGTTGTACAGGGTGGTCTCGATTCTAATAGGTAAGTGTCGTGTGGTTTACTATGGAATTGATATGCGATGCTCTGATGACGAATGAATTCTTTTGAGTGGAATCTTTCTTTTGGCCTTTTCTTTCTTTGCTTGAAGACAAGCAAGAAGCTAAGTCTGGGGGAATTGATATACCTCATTTTTATCGGTTTTGAGCTCATTAATTCGCATGGTTTCAGAATGTTTGTTTGCATTTTAGAGTTTTTTTAGGTGGAAAATAGGTTAAATTCGGATTATACCGCAAAGCTTGGTTAAGGATGAATCAAAACAGTTTTTGGAATTTCAGCAGTAGAGCGACGATCAAGCGATCAACATCTTGATTGATCAATCAACCATCTTTAGTGGGAGCTTGCATTCGATCCATTGATCTACTTTTATCTCTTGACCGTTCGATCATCCTCCTCAGCTAGAGTAGTGCTTGATCCGTTGATCGACCAAGACCTTTTGAAGATCGAGCATGCCACCTTGATCGATCGTCCAAACCCTTGATCGATCGATCCTCGAAACTGCAAGGAATAAATCCTATTTTCCTGTTTTACACATGCAATTTTTATGACCTATAAAAGGGCTGATTTTCATTATTTTCAGCAGAGACACCATTGTTACGTGATCAGAATCTATAATGGAGTTTTTGAGAAAGGATTTCCGATCCCTACACAATTAGAGAAGAATTCTAATCCCTACATAAAACCAGAATAAAAATACAGAACTAATATTTTTGGTTTGGTTCTAATTCCTAGCAAAAAAAACTATTTGGTTCCATTAGTTAAGCAACTTTGATTCTTGGTTAGGTGTAGTTCGGTTTTAAACCAAGAACGAACAAAACCAAATAAAAACCAAAACTAATAAGTACTAAAACATTTGGATATTTTTGGGCTATTTGATTATTTTTGATAAAAATAACTATTCAAAACCAAATTAACAATATTCCCAATCTAATCCGTTTCTATTTATTTGGAACAGGAACCGAACCATATAGTACCAAACCTAGTTTTAGTAAATACTTATCTCGTGCTATGCACGGGTTAGGTAATATTTGTTTTATCTATTTATTTTATGGTTTGATTGATATGTGTAACAATTAATTAATTAATTAATTAATTATATATATATTTGATATATTAAAAGTAAATTTATAGTGATCACTGGTGTTGTACATAAAATATTTTTTATCTCTGTTTACTTAAGTTTTGATGCATTATAATTTTGCATAAATTTGTTTTGACTCGTGTCACTTACTTTTGACTCATGTTTATTTATATTTTTAGACTCGTTTATGACTTGAATTTACAGACTCATATTTATTTAGGATTTTGAACTCATATTCAAACAAAAGATTTATCTCAAGGTTCTTATCAAAATCCAAACAAAAGATTTATTTTTAAAATAACGAAGATCAAATCTTGATTGGTTAAAATTTTTTTTTCAAACCAACAAAAATCAAATTTTAGTTGGTTAGAGGTTTTTTCTAAACGAATAGAAATATTCCTTTTAAATAATAAAATTAAAATCTTAATTGGTAAGAAAATTATTTTAAAACTAACAAAAATCAAATCTTAATAAGTTGAATTTTCTTTTTTAATTGTATGTTTTTATTGAAATCTATTGAAAAATAATTCAATTCAAAAATTTCTGAGAAAAACATGATTAAAATAATCAATCAAGAAAAAAAAGATTTGTTGTTGTGAGAAAAAAATTTCGAATCATTTGAGAATTGTGATAATTGTCCTAGGGTGGGTCTTAAATAGATCTTGTTTATTAGTTTTCCTATTAGGATTAGGAGGATTGTTTTTAATAGATATCGATTAGGATTATGAATATAATTATTCAAGAGATTAAAATTATAATTCAGTAATTTCAAAGATAATCTCAAAGTAGGCGAGATAATCTTAAAGTAGGCGAGATGTGATAATAATAATCAGAATATAATTAATTAATAATATTTTATCTCGATAATAATAATTAATTAATTACTTATAGAATCTTATCAGAATATAATTGTGTGACAAATATTATGTGATAATATTTCTTAGTAACAATATAACATAGTCCAAAACAGACAATATAACACGGTATTTAAGTTAATACTATGCTTTTATTATAGGGGGAATTAACTAAAATGACCTAAAATTTTATTTTAAATACAAAACTAGACCCCTATTTGAGTCAAATGCAAAACTAACTCAANGAGTCAAATGCAAAACTAACTCAAAAGGCTTGTGAATTTACAATATTCTCCTTAATGAACAAACAAAAAAACAGATACCACAATTACAGTTTTAACCTCCGTAAGTCTACAAGTAAATTCTACATACTACATTTTAAGTCTACATAGTAGACTTAATTTATAATCTACATTGTAGA
>OVBA01009115.1:0-11178 GCA_900406435.1 Lepidium aucheri | reverse complement strand
CATTTATAAATACTAAATAACTAATGATATCAACTTTCAAGTTTTCAAAAAGTAAAGTTATATTAGTTATATTAATATCAGTTTTGTTAATCTACAAATACATATTAATATTTATACATAGATTTATATTAGTATATACTTGTTGAACTGATTAAAATTAATAAATAAAAATATATTTTTCTATCAATAATGTATAACACATCAAAATTAAACATAGATCTTTAAACCTAAATAAATACGGGTTCAAAACCCTAAATAAACACGAGTAAAAAAATAATATGTAAAATTGTAATGCATCAAAACTTAAGTAAACAGAAATAAAAAAATAAAAAGTAATCTCTTGTCGTGTACAAAAACACCAGTGATCACTATAAATTTATTTTTAATATATCAAATATATATATAATTAAGTAATTAATAAATTTACACATATAAATCAAACCATAAATAAATAAAACAAACAAATATTACTTAACCCGTGCATATCACGAGACATCATCTAGTTACATATAAAAACACTTAGAGCATGAATATCAGTGAATATCAGTGAACCTCACTAGGGGTTCACCCAAAAAAAAAATAATTAAAAAAAAAACAACCAATCCAGGTTCGCCACGTGGCGAACCCAGATTTCAAAAGATGTACATCAGTGAACCCATGAAACTAAGCATATA
This sequence comes from Lepidium aucheri, assembly GCA_900406435.1. Lineage (NCBI taxonomy): Eukaryota > Viridiplantae > Streptophyta > Magnoliopsida > Brassicales > Brassicaceae > Lepidium > Lepidium aucheri. The sequence goes on along the minus strand of OVBA01009115.1, from coordinate 10,504 downwards.
ACGAAGTAGAGAAACTGTTTAATGCCAAGTTGAACAATCCTATGTTTAAGTTGTCCTTGTGCAATTAACCAGTTGAGATTGAAAGATAAACAAATTGTAATAAAAAACGAAAGAAGATTTGATACACAAGCAAGTGTAACCCTCAGAAGACACATTTGAACGTATGTATGTAGTGTATAGATTTATATATACAGGGTTCAAAATCCCCTCATCTCAAGCTACTCTGCTTGTTCCAGCTGGGTAAAGATCGTTCGGAATTAATGCTGAGATCGTTGAGTAGTTGAGTGCTATTGCACGACTTCAATGGGCCTATGTTAAATCCCCTTAACCCTGGTGACCGTTGTTGGTATGCACTTGGCCGAGTATGACTGCCATTGTTGGTAGTCCTGACTTTCAGTGGTGCTTCACTCATTACCGAATTGGTGAGGCATAGCTTGTTCTTATACGGTGAGTAACTCTCTGACTGTGTGTCAAAACTTCTCGGTCTTATCCTTGGGGAGCTCAAAGATCTCGACTTTGCCTTTGCTGACTCTGTTGCAACCATATAAGTTGGTGTAATTACAGCAGCAGGGAATTGTTCCTCTTCACCTATAGAAACTTGTCTTCTATGATTATTCACCAATCTTCTTGGAGATGAGTTCCTTGGTGTTTTAAGCTGTCTCTCATTCAAAGATTCATCTTTAGGTTTTGTTTTTGAGGAGAAGTCGAGATCTTCCAGCTCTTTGCTCTTGGTTAGTTGGGTATCTACCCATTCGTCTAACCAGTACTTCCATTTCGTATTACTCCGTTTCTGGTATGACTCCGCAGATTTCTAGTTTTTTTTTTTTTATTACAAAAGAAACAGTTTTCAGGTCAATATGAAACTTGTAAAGCAATAACTATGTCAAATTAACACATACTCGGTGAGTGACTGCATATTCCTTTATCCTTTCTCTTCTTAGCGAAGCTTCTTTCTTGCTCATGATTACAGCTTCTGCCTCTTCCTTTGTTAATAGACTATCATCCCATCTCTTTGGACCGTTTGTGTCCACCTGAAAACATAATACTCTAATAAACTACAGCACCCTTTTCAAAAGAGCTAACCTTTTAAAATTAGAAGACATACCTTGACTATGGTATCACCAAGTGTCTGCAATTTATTGTTCTCTTCATAATCTCTTTGAGTACCTCCGGGAATTTGTGTTCTCTTACCGCAGACCTGTGACTGAATGTTCACAACAGACTGCAAGCATTTTAGTGTAGTCATTGCTTGACGTCTCACGGCTCGACCTCTGATATACGCTTGGAGTTTCACTATTCCCTTCAAGGCACGTAGAGCTTTCCTTGCCTGCAACCAAGTTCATAAACCTTATCAGCATGTCACCTGTAAAACCAACCCAAAATCCGCCAAAAAAAGAAAGAGAAGAAGAAGATGATAAATGGCAAAAAAAAGTTCACATCTGCTTCTCAAGACTAAATAGGTGATTGGCAGTTTGCCACATGCATATATGCATTCAGGATGATGGTAAACAGCATACACAGATACTGCCATGACTGCAACCGGTAAACTCCTCTGTTCAACAAACCAACGAACTACACCAAGACCTGTAAAGATCATAGACTTATCCACAATCCCCAACTCCTTTCTGCATAAACTTTCTTTGAACATCTTAGCTCTCTAGCTGACCTTCTCAACTATAGTTTTTGATCCTTTAAACAGTGACAATGTAAGTATATAACTTCAGTACTAGGCTAATACAAGGTAACTACATGTAAACGAGTCATTCTTCCAGAAAATCACATAAGAAATGGCTACAGAATTTTACCAAATGACCGCGAAAAGCTGTCTGAATCGAAGTAGCTGCAAGACTTTCTTCTTGTCTATTTAGAAACATTTGATATTGGACAACCAGGTCAGCAGTTTCTGGGGATGTTGAACCTTTTACATTTTCTATGGTATCTATCTGTTGACTAGGAGATACTTGGCTAGCCTCACCCACATCTGACACACTTCCTTCCTTGTGTTCCTCGTGCGATACATTACTTGTCCTGCGCTCTGGAGGTGCTGTAATGGAGGGTACTCTTTTCTTAATCCTAAGCTTCCAAAATGTCCATTTTCTTCTTTTTTCTTTCTAAATAAAACAGAAGAATCAAATAAGTAGCAAAAACTAATGTCACCAGAAGAACAAAGAGCATTTAAATATCTTCACCAGAAGAACAAAGAGCATTTATATATCTTCACCTTTTCTGTGTTGGCTTCTGCTATAAAAATCCTTTTCAGTATAGTGAACAAGCCCTTTTTCTTTTCCATTATTGCACAACCATCACCTTCTATATTGCTCTGGGAATTTCTCCAACAATAACAAATCTGAACAAGAGTCAAGCTTCATCATTCAAAACAATGACCAATTCAAATGAATTCAAATCACTACGACAGATACATATTGCCTAAATGGTGCAAATCTCTCTGTACCTTTTTTCCTATGAACCCTAGATTTGACCAATTATACTCCAGATCAGTACTCTAGAATAATTCAATTACAAGGAAAAGCATAAAAAAAATAAAAAAGAAGAAGTGCATATCTGTTCTTAAAATTGATAAAGATTTCTCTAGAAAAGTTAGATCACTCAAGATACCAAAAACTAAAAGAACGAAGTTAATCAACAAAAGTTCATAGTGAAGGTACATACAAAACTGAAATCTTGTCACCAAGATTTAAAACAAAACAAAAGAGATAAAGCCAGAAAAAAACATACTTGATAGCGTCAAAAAGTGGCTCAAAAAGTTTCCAAACTGAAATTTGGAAACATGAAGAGAAGCGAGATTCAGGGAGGAGGTTTGTTCATAAGCAGAAGATGACTGTTCATCAAATTGTGAATGTGAACAAGAGAGAAGAAGGCTTGTTCTCTTCTCCACCGTGCCGACAGGTGAACGTGCCACTTCATTTCATTGAAATTATACTTTTACCCCTCATCTTCCATACTTCTCATTTCTTCACTGAAACTATAACCTAATTTGTTTTTTTTGGTAACGACAATATTAATATAAGCCACAAAGACCGGCCTATTAGCCAAATTCCTACATAAATTTCGTTGGTGATGAGATTCAATCCCTAATATATGTGCACCTATCTTTAGTGAACTTACCACCAGCCACTAAACTAAAATTCACTTGCTTTTTTTTGACTAAAGGTCATTTTTAGTGGACTCAATTTGTTCATTTTCTTTGGCTTTTCATTAATTGTTGATGTCTTTTGCCACTTTTTTCAATTAGGCTACATTAAAAAAAAATTTTAATCATTTTTATGTGTGAAAGTTTAATTTTAAAATTAAATTAACATGTACTGCATGTGGAAGTTCTTCATATGTATCCCCTACTCATAAATGCATTTTACAATGTCAAATAAAATATTAACCACTTAAGCAAATAATTTTGCAAAACTAATATGTTACTTTCTCTTTTATTAGAATAAAATTTGTTTTACTTGAATATATATACTAACTAATAAACTTTTTAGTTAAAATATCAACAATTAGTAGTCTTGGTGATTTGAAATCGCTTTCGAAATTGCTATAAAACTCACATTTCACTTTAAGTCCAAAGACTTATGGACATGAGACAGTTGGGTATAAGAAAATGAAGCATATAAAATTGGACATGATAGATGACAATGAAACTTTTTTAAAAAAATTGGTCAAGACGACAATGACAACGCTTTTTATATTTTTCAGATGGAAAAAAAAAAAAAAAAAACATATTCTCCAAGTCTAATCGCTCTCAACACCTTTCAGTACAAATCTAGTTGCATCCTTCTATATCATGTTTATTTTAAAATTTAGTGCAATTAAATCTGAAAACAATTTTTTATTATTGTGTTTGTGCTATTCACATTTACTAGTAAAGCCCAACAAAATAAAAGTGAGCCCACAGTGAAGCGTAATAAAATAAGATTAAGCCATAGTGAAGCCCAATTTACTAAGTCACATCTCATCTCTTCTGACCAGTTTCCTCCCTTTGCTCGACAAAGCAGCTGATCAACATTTTTCATTTCTAGGGTTCCAAAGTTCTAATCATCATCTATCTGCAACAAAAATGGCTCTGGCTGGTCGTTTCAGATCGGGGATCTCCTTCTTGAAGAACATAGCCATCGCAGATTCTGTCTCTTCTGCTAGATCTCAACCCCGTGGAGTCCCCCTTGTCCCTGCGGTAATCGTATTCTCAAAAATCGAATCTTAAGTCTCTATTTTTTGTTAGAAGTCGGGCTTTGAAATATCACTTTACCCGATCGCCTAATTTGCTTGATAACATGAGAGAATAGAATTTACATTGTTGATGTCCTAAGGAATTCCAGATAGTGGTATCGTAATTTTCTTTTGTCGTGTGTATTGCAGTTGAGAGATTATGCAACTGCTTCAGCTCAAAAAACCGGTAATGTTAAGGTACGCACCCTTAATTACTCTCACATAGATTTGAAAATCGTCACTATGGCTTGGAGTGTTTTGAAAATCTAATTGATAGCTAGGTTTTATGATGATATGCATGATACTTATCAAGATTTGTACCTGGTTTGTGGTGATGCATTAAGTAATGTTGTTTCAGGTGCCAATAGCTTTGGTTGGGGAATCTGGGAACTTTGCTTCGTGGCTGTACATTGCAGCTGTGAAACTTAATGCCTTGGAGAAGATCGAGTCGGATCTTTGTGAGATATCTGAGGCAATGAAGACAGCCCCAACTTTTGCTCAGTTTACAAAAGACCCATCTGTTCCTAAAGAAACAAGACTTGCTGCGATCAGCGATCTTTGTGGTCAAGCCAAGTTTGCGGAACCCACTAAGAACTTCCTCTGTATGTTAAAAAAAGAAGTCTGAAAGTCCCTTGATTATTATGATTAGTGGTTGACTATGCCTGTTTTGATAACAAAAAAAGGTGCTTGCTTTGTAAAACAGCTTTGTTAGCTGAGAATGGAAAGCTGAAGAACCTAGACGCGATTGTGAAAAAGTTTCTGCAGCTCACAACAGCACATAGAGGAGACATCAAAGTTTTGGTTACTACAGTTATGGTAAGTAATATTGTTTTGATCTATTGTGTAATCTCTAAAAAGAAACATAATATTAGCAATTTGGTTTTTAAAACTAATGTTTATGAACCAACAGCCACTTCCCGCTGCAGAGGAGAAAGAACTGAAGGAGACTCTTCAAGAGATAATTGGGGAAGGGAAGAAAGTAACTGTGGAACAGAAGGTATGTAATGTGATGCCAGGCTTATGTGATTATTAACCCGGAAACTAAACACAATGGTGGTCATACGTTTTTGTTTTGCAGATTGATCCCAGTATCTACGGCGGGCTAATCGTAGAGTTCCAACAAAAGGTGTTGGACATGTCTATCAGGACAAGGGCACAACAGATGGAGAGGCTCCTCCGTGAACCTGTTGACCTCAGCAATCTCTGAAAAAATCTTAAGAGCATATGTTTGTGATGCCACCAATTGACAAAATAAATATGTCCCTCCAGGGAAACAATATATAGCCGGCTACCTTCTCGTTTTTAATTTTTGTCGTTTGCAAATTACATTGTTATTGTTGTTTGCTTCGAAATAAGCTTTTTCGAGACATCAAATTTCAATGAGATTATTTTGTCCTCGTTTTTTTGGTTCAAAGAAAAACTTTTTTGTGTGTGTGTGTAGGTGAGAGAGCCACGAATCAGAACAAGTACATTAAGGTGCCACGAAGCTACATAATTATCAAAGTCGAACACCGTCATTAATAATTAATAATACTCACGTATTAATAGTAAAAAGAAAAAACAAATTGACGATTTCTCGAAGACTATTTTAAAGGAATATCCGGAAAAGAAAAACAAAACTAATCTTATTGTTTGCATCGTTCGTCCCTAACCATTAGAAAATTCTGAGCTTGCTAGAGCCAACCCTAAATTCGACTGTATTCGATTGAGCAGAGATGCTGCGAGTAGCAGGGAGGAGAATTTTCTCTATATCCCAGAGGTCTTCGACGGCTATCTCTTTCGTTCTCTCCCGAGATAATTCCCTTTCCGATGGCAGAGGCTCCTCTTCCGCTGCCAGATCCGTCCCCTCCGCAGAACTTTTACGTTCTAATTCTTACCACCAGAGCCTTATAAGAGGTTTGCCGATCTACATCCATTTTCTTCCTCTGATTTCATTTCAATTGGAATTTTCGTTTCTGGTGTTGATTGAGTATGGTTTGTGAGAAAGAAAATTAAATCAGTTTTTTGCTTTTATGCATCACGGAAATGATTGAGATTATTAGTACCGTGTCCGCACGATTATCCATGAAAACAAAAGTGATATCTGCTTGATGCACCATTTCGTTTCATTCTTCTCCTTGCTCAAACGATAGTTTTGAGTTTGGGTATTGCTTCTTCGTCTAGTAGGAAATATGGACCTTTTTAGCTGCTTTATCATAGGTGAATTGACCACTTCTGAGATAATTCTTTGTTTGATGAGAAAAACGAGTTTGATCTTGTGTATCTATCCATTAGTAGGAAGATGGATGTCCGATCTTCTGTGGGCACATCATGTTAAGAATATTCTTTGTTTGAACGATTTATGACAGCTAAAAGGCATGATCAGGAGCTTTTATCAGTGAAGGAATCTGGAATTTAATTTTGTTAACAAAAAGACTTAAGTTTGCAATCCTAGCTTGTAAGCGTTTCTGCAATGAACAACAACTGATCATTGAATTCGTTTCCCTTCTGTTGAAGATTAGACTTGTTTATTTGTCACTGCAAATAAGTAATTATAGTAGGATTGCTTTGGAGAGTTTAATATACTTCTACATTCTTATTTTACCACATGAATTCTAGTTTTGTACTTTTGTTTTTATTTATAAGCTTTACATTAATGTCAAATCTTGATAGTGGTAGTCCTTTCTTCATGCATGAACATTTTTTTGCTTAATTATTATTGTTGTAGAACACTTAATCCAATTGATGCGAGTATCTTAATGTATCACGCTATTTCAGGTTTCTCATCCCAAATTTTTACTCAAGGAAATGAGGTAGGTTTTGGTTCAGAACTTCCAGCCACGGTTGAAGCTGTCAAAACACCTAACTCGAAGATTGTCTATGACGACCATAACCATGAGCGTTACCCACCTGGTGACCCTAGCAAGCGTGCATTCGCTTATTTTGTCTTGTCTGGTGGGAGGTTTGTTTATGCCTCTGTTCTCCGCCTTCTTGTTCTGAAGCTTATTGTGAGTATGTCTGCAAGTAAAGATGTTCTTGCCCTGGCATCCCTTGAAGTTGACCTCGGGAGCATTGAACCAGGAACTACTGTTACAGTAAAGTGGCGTGGTAAACCCGTGTTCATCAGGCGAAGAACAGAAGACGACATCAAGCTGGCCAATAGTGTGGATCTTGGATCTCTGAGGGACCCACAAGAAGACTCGGTTAGGGTCAAGAATCCAGAATGGTTAGTGGTGGTCGGAGTCTGCACTCATTTGGGGTGCATTCCGTTACCTAATGCTGGTGATTTTGGAGGTTGGTTTTGTCCTTGCCATGGTTCACATTATGATATCTCTGGAAGAATTCGGAAAGGTCCTGCACCATACAACTTGGAAGTACCAACCTACAGCTTCCTGGAAGAGAATAAGTTACTCATTGGTTGATTAATATTGCACATCAGTGAGTGTCTGCGTCTGAATGAACTTAAGTTCTTCTTTTCGTTTTTATATTCCGTCATTTGGGAGCAAGATTCGTCTTGTTTTTGCTGAATAATACAAACGTGATATTTTGTTGAACGTATACTGAAGCTTCGATTATTCATATCGCTGGTGAAAGATTCTGTTCGTAGTCTGTCTTTAGTATTTATCATTAGCCTTTTTAATCAACCCTTAATCGTATGTTAGAGAGAACCTTTTCGTATCTCAAAATTCTACTTACGTTTTTGTTCCAATTTAATCTCAATGTTCACTAAATTCGTATCTCAAAATTGCAGAGAAAATGTGCTATGAGCTAGTAGTATTTAGATGGGGTTAACGCAGAACCAAACAACAACAAACAATGAAATTAGCGGCTTTGTTAATAATTCACAAAAAGGTAAAGTAGAAACCGTATTCGTAATACAATCTCGTGAATGAATTTTTAATCATTTGAAAGTGACATAGCTCTTTTCTTTTTTTGTAAAAGGGTTATAGTGACATAGCTTTCCGTATGTACTAGGATTTTTTTCGGACCTGTGTTCATTTAATTCTTAGATCATTGAAATTTTTAGTATTATTTTTGAAATGATGTTCCAGTAGCTCAAAACTCAAACCAAAATCAACCCGAATTAGAAAAATTCAATCCGAACAAAACCCGATAAAATACTTCATAAATCCCAAGCCTATATATTAAAAAAAAACTGAACCCAAACCCGATATGGAACCAATCAAAAACCAAATTTTACAGCTTTTTTATTAAATCTTTTCTAAAATTTAATTTTATATAAAAATATTCGGACTCGAAATTGATCTGTATCGTACCAAACTATATCGAGAAACAAAATATCTGAATATATCTTAAATCAAAATAACCAAAATACCGAATTATATGAACAAAATTCGACAAAATACATGAATCTAATCTAAACCCGAAACAGAATCGAATAAATAACCAAATTTTTAACCGAAATGTTTTTATTAAATTTAGTTTTTTTAAAAAATTTTTTTATTAAATTTGATTTTTTATATAAATATCAGTAACAAAACCACATTATCCTATTTTTAAGGAGTTGTTACAAACCATATGTTAATTTTATCATATACTTTATAACATGGTCAAAATAAAGTGTTTTCCACTTTAATATATATATGACTAGGATTATACCCATGCTATAGCGTGAGATTTGATTGTTTTTTTCAACCCGTGTTCATTTAGTTATTAGACTCATATTGATATTCTAACTATTGTTTTAGAGGCTCAAAAACAGAACCAAAATAAACCATAAAGGAACCTAACTCGAAACAAACCCAACAAAATACACCAATGAATCCAAAATCTATATTTTGAAAAACCAAATCCAAACCTGAATCAGAACAAAATCAAGAACCAAATTTTAATTTTTCTATCAAATCTTTTTTATTTTAAATTTTTATATAAGAATAAAGAACTCGTACTCGATCTATACCGTAAACTCTTTTCCGAAAAAGTAAAAATATCTGAATATGTCTTAAACCATAAGAATTAAAATACTGAATCAGATGAACCGAACTGGACAAAATACCAGAATGTGTCCTAGATCTATATACCGGTAAAATTAAATTCAAACATGAACCAGAACCGAATCATTAACCGAATTTGTAAACGATACGTTTTTAGTAAATAAAATTTTCTTAGAATTTATTCTATTAGATATTTATTAAGTTTGAATTTATATATTAAAATCTGTAACAAAATCCACCTTAAGCCTATTTTTAAGGGTTGATATGAACGATATTAGTTAATATGGTTAAGTAATATTAGTTTTATTTATATATTTATTATGGTTTGATTTGTATGTGTAAATTTATTAAGTACTTAATTATATATATATATATGATATATTAAAAATAAATCTATAGTAATCACCGGTGTTTGTTGTACATGAAATATTTTTTTTATTTCTGTTTACTTAAGTTTTGATGTATTACAGTTTTGCATATAAATTTTTCTGACTCGTGTCATTTATGTTTTGACTCATGTTCATTTATGTTTTAGACTTATTTATAATTTAATTTTTAGACCCGTATTTATTTAGGATTTTGAACCCGTGTTTATCTAGGTTTTAAGATCTATGTTTAATTTTGTTGTGTTATACATTATCGATAGAACACATATTTTTATTTATTAATATCATAAATAATTTATCAAGTATATACTAATATAAATATATATATATATATAGTTTTAAACTCGTGTNTGTTCATTTAAGTTTGTAGATCCATGCACATTTTTGTTTTATTGTATCAATTTGACACATATTTTTATTTCTTAATATTTTAATCAATTCAGCAAGTATATACTAATATAAATGTATGTATAATCATCCTATTAATATGTATTTCTAGATTAACAAAATTGATATTTAATATAATTAATATAATTTTTACTTTGTGAAAACTTGAAAGTTGATATCATTAGTTATTTAATTTTTATAAATGCTGATAGCATTAGTAATTTCGTTTTGTTATCTTATAGTTAAAAATATATTTATTTATATCTTCTATATATAAGTAATGTATTAGTGAAAAATTGATTTATTTTCTGCATATTTATATTGAGATTATAGATTTTCGGTTTTTATGTCTTATATATAAAAAAAATATTCTTATTTTTAATAATGAATACTTATAATCAAAAATATATATACATATTCTAATAAATATATTTATTAAAATTTTGATTGTATATAGAATTTATAAGATATATAATGTCTTTTACATATCACAAATATTATTATTTTTTAATAATAAAAATTTATAATCAAAAATAATATTTTTTTAAAAAAAAATTATTACTTACGTATAAGATA
>OVBA01009114.1:0-11178 GCA_900406435.1 Lepidium aucheri | reverse complement strand
TGACGGTAAGACAAAGAATTTCTTTGATGCTGAGAATATGTGGCTTGATTTTGGAGCACATACTGATATAAAGACAGATGAAATGTGTCATCAATGTTTCTCGAATTGTATTGTTAGAGCTTCTTTACGTGGTTGGGATTTTAATGGTGTTATACAACTCTGAATGTTTTACAATTTGTATGTGTGTATTTCAAAGTTTCTATACTCTATATTGACACTTATCATTTTGTTTAATTTCTATTATCCAAAAACAGATTAACTATGTTAGTAGTTTGCAATGTGTGTTGTTATTTAGCCTTTATTCATTCTTTTTTAAAGCACAAAATGTAAACCAATATTGCTTTTACAGATGACAAATAAACTATTGTCAGAAAGAAAGATATAATAATTTAACGCACAATGCTATAAGATTGAACACTGATAGATGTAATGATATAAGAGTTTACTTTAGATTGATATTATAATATTAAAAATGTAAACTCAGATTGTATAAGATTATGTCTGATGTTGATTCAGGTGACCAAATTCTAGAAAGTATTAAACGTGGAAGGAAAGACTTAATTGAGTGTAAGAAGCTTAAATTCGATCCATTAAAGGTTAAGCAAGAAAAGGATGAAAAATTTAAGAAGGAGAACTAATATGTGTGTTGTCTTCTAAGTATTTATACTAAGTTCTGTTTGGTAATTTGCATTGTTTTGAGAATGTAATCTACTTGGTAGTTTTCTGGTTTGTTTCAATACTTTTCTGCTTTGTTTACATGTAATGTTATTGTCTCACTTTCAATGAATACTTTGTTTTCCTGGTGTGCTTAAACTATTTGTGAATGTATTTGATGTTATAAAACAACCATACAATACTTCTTCTGTTACTTTTTCGTTTTTCCAAACTCTCTTTCTGTTGATCTGCAATCAATTAACTATAGGTTGTATAGTATTGTAGATAAATCTGTGATTTAAAAATGAAACAGTTTCTAAAGTGTTATACTATGGAGTGATATGTTGAGTAAACCTTGTTGATATGATGACACAATTATATTAACACATAAGCTTTGAAGTACAACTGTGTGAATTGAGAAAGAGATGAACACATTACAAAAATATGAAGATTCACTGAACCTATTCAGGAATTAGAGAACCTACCACCATGTTTCTCAGTGGAACCTCCTTGTGCAACAAACCCTCGAACATCAGAAACTGTAACACCTCTAATCTCAATTTTCAATAAAGCCTGAGATAGAGAAACTCATGATTTGATCAAATAGTTATAATTGAAAATTCATCTATATGTGGAAGGAAGTAACAAGTATCTACAATAACTATGATAACTCTAAATCATTAACTTAAACTCACATGTCAACCACAAGGGAAAGATCATGAATCCAGATTTGGAAGTAGACAGATATCCAAACAACAATCTATCCTTACTAGACACATCATCGTTGTTGAGATGACTTAGGATATCGTTAAAATTTCATTATTATTATGGTATTTTAATTAAGTAGCTGTCTAATTTTGGCAGTTTGATCTATACATAAGTGACACATCATCGTTGTTGAAATAACTTACAATATCGTTTACATTACGTTACTACTATGGGATTTAATATACGTATTTGTCAAATTCTGATAGTTAACTGCTGATAGATTTTTTCCCTAAAAGTTTCAGTACCGAAAAAATTTAAATTTTGATCAACCAGAAAACTTAAATAGGCTTTTGAGCACAATTAGATGTACAGTTATTTTTATATCTTGAGGATATCATGAAACAAAGTAATTTATGTGCATAAGTAACATACCTCCACCTTTGAAACCACATCTTCGTCATTCCCTCTGATAAGGTAAGTCTCTAAATCTGTAAATGGTTAAACTTATCAGTCTACAGAAAGGACAATACCATGTTAAATATTTACTACATTTGAAACTTTTGTTTGGAAACTACGTAATATAAGGTACCTACTTCTGAACTACTACCTTTACTCTTTGAATCCCCAGCTATTTCCATTTTCGATGGATTACAACCTTGATTTAGAGGACTCTGAAAATGGCGTTTCTGACAGAGGTATGAAACAAGAGTTAAAACTCATTTTTATTATAGTTTATTGGGGTAATAGAACAAAACTTTGAATGTTGTGTGACTGTTAATCTTTAGTTGTAGAAAAATAGAATGTGATGATGATCTGGAATATGAGTGCTCAACACAAGATGAAGCGTCAGATCTTTCAGACACTGATGAATTTGGAAAAGAACAACAATCCAATGTTGGAGAAGAACAATTAGCAGAGGCTAGAGTCAGAACTGATATCTTAATAGCAATAGACAATGCTGTTACTACTATATTTGGCCCTAATGAAACAGATAAGTGTTCGAAATCTAAACCTTCTTCATCCAAAACAAAGAAGCGAAAGCTTGGAAACGAATTTAAAGGTTATTATTTACATTACAAAGAGTCTGGAAGTGATGTTTTTTAAAAAAAATATGTAATAACGTATCCGATTTATTAGCAGGTTATAATGACCATGGTGATCCAAATTACAGCTATGAATTTTATGGTGCTTTTTTTTGTATGATCAACGCGTCAACAAGAGGAAACGGGCAACGAAACCCATTTATTCTGGATGTTTTTTACAAGGCCAAGTTATGCTACCTTTCCTTAGAGATTCACCAGAATTATTGTGGGCTTTGGTAACTAATAATGATGAAATATCTAGACATTTTCGAGACAATATTAGAGCCTACAATATGCTTTTCGCTTTTACATCTATTGGAGGAAAGGTTGATAGATCACTTAAGAGAGGTCGGGGCCACAAATATTTGGTTTGCAAGGACAAAACTACCATCTTATGGGTTCTTTGAAACCGAAACCGGGAGACTATGAAAAATACTCACAGATGTATATTGTTGACACAAAAAATAAGATACACAACCGAGTGAATGTTATGAGGTTAGTGAATCTATAATTGTTTTTATATTACTGCCTTTAAGTGAGGGATATCAAATATTAATTTTTGTGTTTTTTATACAGCAAAGGGAAAGTTGATTCTAAGACAAAACCCAGATATAAATTCAAGGCTGAAATTATTGAGATGATCATAAAGCTTTTGGACGAGCTCAATCCACATGTTAAAGCACTTAGGTGTGCTCGAGACATGTTCAATATCGATGAAGGTGAACGATTGCACATGAGGATAATTTCAAAAAGAGAAAAGATGGAAAATTGTATTGTGAACCAACCGCCTCGGAGTGTGCTACCATAATTCCCGGTGATTTTGTTGAGAATAAAGAAAGGCGTGATATTGTTCTCGAGAAAATGTCGGGAAAGTTGAAAAGGATAAATGAATTACACCCTTTGTATTTGGCTTTTCAATATCCTATTGTACTCATACATGGAGAAGATGGACTCAGGCCTGGGATTCAAAAGGGTAAAACGGCTAACAAGGGGAATAAGACTAATCTAAACATTAGTATGAGACAATGGTTTGCTTACAGAATTCAGGAAAGGGTAATTGAGAAGAACATACTCCTGAGATCTAAGCGTTTGTTCCAACAATTTGTTGTAGATGGTTACACTATTATAGAGTCAAACCGACTTAAATATGTGGCAAAAAACCAAACAAAATTGAGGAGTACCACAATTGAATGAGTAAAAGAAGCTAAATCTTATGGCAGTTCAGATATGAGCAATCATGGCAAAAGTGTTGCAATTCCAAAATCTTTTACTAGAGGTCCAAGATATATGAGTTCCAATTATTTGGATGTTATGGCTACATACAAGGGGTTTGGTTATCCTGATTTATTCATCACATTCAAATGTAATCCAAAGTGGCTGGAAATAACGAGGTTTGTAGAGGAACAAAACTTGAAATCCGATGACAGACCAGACATCATCTCAAAGATATTCAAGATAAAGCTCGATACCTTATTGGATGATTTGACTAAGAAGCAAATGTTTGGGAAGACTGTTTCTGGTAATTTTAAAACAAGCTATAATTGTTTTTAGTGATTTAGTTCTTATATTTATTTTAATATACTTACAGATTGATGTACTTTTCGAACGGCGATGTACACCATCGAGTTTTAAAAGAGAGGTTTACCTCATGCACATATACTGTTATTCATGGCGACATGACATAAGATGTTAACCACAGATCAAGTTGATAATATACTATCAGCAGAGATCCCAGATAAAGTTAAGGAACCAGAATTATATGAAGTTATTCAAGATTGCATGATTCACGGTCCATGTGGGCGTGTTAATCCAAATTCACCGTGTATGGTTGAAGGAAAGTGTACAAAATTTTTCCCTAAGCAATATTCAGAGCATTCAACAGTGGATAATAAGGGGTTTACTGTGTATCAAAGAAGGGATACGGGCAGGTTTGTTGAGAAAATGGGTTTTAAATGTGACAATCAATACATTATTCCTTACAACAAGGTGTTATCATTGCGGTATCATGCTCACATTAATGTTGAATGGTGTAAGTATGTGACTAAGGGACCTGATCGTGTTACTATTGCTTTTGAACCGACCGGTGCTCATTGCCAAACTGATCAAATAACAGATTCCGTTGATAGAAATGAAGTTAATGACTGGTTTGATTGCAGGTATGTATACTTTCTCTGTTGTACTAAATCAATCAATTACTGCTCCTTAATCCTTATCCTATTTTTAGTTAAAGACACCTGTTTTAAGTGCATTGTTAAAATCAACCACACTTTCTCCCTTTTGACTAAAATACGGTGACGTTAGGTCAAGGCATAAGGCATAATACAGTGGTTTATTGTTTTATTTTTCAAAAGGTATGTTTCTGCATGCGAAGCTGTGTGGAGAATTTTTGGTAATGATATTCACTTCCGCTCCACTCCTGTAATTAAATTGTTTTTTCATGAAGAAGGCAAGCAACCTGTTTACTACAAAAAAGATGAAATAGCTGATGTTGTAACTGGTAAATACGAAGAAGGAAGAACACAGCTTTTGGCTTGGTTTGAGCTAAACAAGACTGATGTGAAGGCTACATCACTTTTATATGAGGAGATACCCAATTTCTATACATGGGATCAGAAGAGTAAGGTATTTAAAAGAAGACGAAAAACAAACAGTTTTGCAGTTGGACGAATCAACTATGTTCCAAAGAAGATTGAAGAAGCATATTATCTGAGAATGTTGTTAGGTCATAAAAGAGGTCCTACGAGCTTTAAGGAGTTGAAACGGTTAACGGTGATGTTCATGACACCTACAGGGATGCATATTTCGCATTGGGGCTGCTAGATGATGACAGAGAGGACATCGCAGCTATTGAGGAAGCAAGTTTAATGTCATCCGCTCAAAATACTAGAAGGTTGTTTGTGAAGATGTTTGGGATAGGACATGGATGTTTTTGTCCGATGATATCACTTATAAGCTACGAAAAGAGAAGAATAATCCAGGTATTGAAGATTACATAGTTTCGAGTGGCGACTATATAATTTGTTATATGTGAACCTGTGTTATAATAACTTCAAATATTTGTACAGGTTCGGAGTTAAGTGATGCAGAAAAAAATAAGTACACTCTTCAAGAACTACAAAAACTGCTTGCAAGTTATGGAACCTCACTTGATCGATATCCAACAATGCCACAATTAGCTGTTTCTGAAGATGATTGCGAAAATCAGTTAATTATTGACGAGAGAAAGTACAACCAAGCTGAACTGTAGAGGTATCTTGAAGAATGGTTACCAAAGGCTACTGTAGAACAAAAACAGATTTATGATGAAATTCTAGATGCTGTTATAAATGACAGAGGCGGATTTTTTTTCTTCTGGTTTTGGTGGAACCGAAAAGACATTTTTATGGAAGCTCCTATCAGCTGCAATACGATCCAGAGGGGATATAGTTCTAAACGTGGCATCAAGTGGAATAGCTGCCCTGCTTTTGGATGTTGGAAGAACTGCTCACTCTATATTTAGTATTCCAATTAATGTCGATGAGTCTAGCACATGTTCCTTCACAAGAGATTCTGATATAGGAGATTTGGTTAATGAAACTAAGCTAATCATTTGGGATGAGGCTCCAATGACTAGCAAGTATTGTTTTGAAGCGTTGGACAGAAGTCTCAAAGATATAGTTAGAAATCCGGATACGCAGAATCACATTTTGGTGGCAAAGTTATTATACTCGGTGGTGACTTCAGACAAATTTTGCCCGTGGTCAGTGGTAGAGGAAGACAAGAAATTGTGTTCTCTACTATCAATTCATCTTATTTATGGGAAGACTGTCAAGTTTTGGAGCTAAGTAAGAACATGAGGTTATTGGCAGATATTAGTGACGACGAGAAACAAGATATAGAAGCGCTCTCTGATTGGCTTCTAGCTGTAGGCGATAGGAGACTTTCTACACCGAATGATGGTGTTTCTGATATTGACATTCCAGAAGAGTTTCTAATTGATAAGGTTTCAGATCCGATTGAGTCAATAATTGAAGTTGTTTACGGAATTGGTATTTTGGAAAATCAGTCACCACAATGGTTTAAGGAGAGGGCAATTTTGTGTCCCAAAAATGATGATGTTAGTACCATTAATAACTTGCTGCTTGATAGATTAAATGGTTAGTTTTATATGAATCTTAATTTCACTATTTGTTTTCACTGAGTTTTGAACTGTAATCTTAACTCACGTACATTACAAATTATTTATTTTAACTGCAGGTGAGGAAAGAATCTATCTGAGTAGTGATAGCATAGACCCTACTGATCATAAAGCATTGAATAATCCTGTATATTCTCCTGATTTTTTGAATAATGTCAGAGCTTCTGGTCTACCTAATCATTCTCTACGGCTAAAAGTTGGATGTCCTGTTATGTTGCTAAGAAACATTGATCCGAGTGGTGGTTTGTGCAATGGTACTAGATAACAGATAACGCAGATGGCAAATCCTGTTCTGGAAGCCAAAATTTTAACCGGGAATAAGATTGGGAAAAAAGTTCTAATACCACGAATGGTTATCTCTCCTTCGGATGCTAAAATTTAGTTCAAATTGAGGAGAAGACAGTTTCCACTAATGGTTTCATTTGCTATCACAATAAACAAAAGTCAAGGAAAAACTCTTAAACATGTTGGGATCTATTTGCCTAAACCTGTTTTTTCTCATGGACAGCTTTATGTTGCATTATCTAGGGTTGATTCGAAGTGAGGTCTGAAGATTCTAATCACTGACACTAGAGGAAAACCAGTGAGGAAGACAAGGAATGTTGTTTTCAAGGAGGTGTTTAGAAATGTTTAGTAGATAATGCTATGTTGTTGTTTAGTACTCTAAATTTTCCTTTGTGTCTATAATGCTGACACTTTTTATTATTTGAAATCAGTTAAGGTTTATGTAGTTATACTTTTATTATGTTGTTATTTGATTTTTTAAGAGCTGGTAAATTTATATAAGATTGATTCATTTCTAATATAAAACCATTACTGTGGACAATTTTTATGTTAATAATTTTGATCTTTTTGGAAACGCAAGCAAAAGTTTGTGTCGAATAGAGAGAACTAACCTGTTGTATTCCACTCATGAACTTTGTAGTCCGATTGTTTAACTTCTAGCTTTCTGGCATTGTGTTATTATCTGGAGACAGTGATATAAAATGTATTAATTTGAAACAAATAATCTTAGAGATACGTGAATGTTAACAAATTAAGCTAAAGAAAGAGATTAACAATGTTATAAAGAGATACAAAAACTTACAATGCTGGACTTCGTGTTTTTGGAATTCTGAATTGATGATCAATGGTGCGAACTACCAACTTAATCCATATCCATGTGGGATATTCGCATCCTCTATACATATTTCTGAAAACAAGATATCGATCTTAAACTTCCAAACAGAACAACTGGTAATTGTGTTTATGCTAGGAATTGTATTATAGTTATATTTTATTTGTAGACCCTAATTGGATTTGGGAAACTTTAATTTTTCTTTTTGTCTTATGTTATCAGATTCAATAGTGTAGAAGTAAAGAATCAAATTGAAATATGGCTGTATCTGTAAATGTAAACTCTTGACTTCTATTTATTTATGTTAATTACGATATACAATTCTTAATGGTACGTATGTTAATAACGAAATACAATTCTTGCATAGTTTTCATATTTTAAATTATTTAATACTAAATACGTAATGGTACGTAGGTTTTTAATATTGACCACGTCAAATAAAATTTGGTTTATATTTGGCGTTATACGTAGATGTGCTTAGTGTTATTTTGTGTGATAATTATTACTTTGTTGAAAGGATAAAGCATTATAACATTTAAGAACTTCAATCTAACACATTTCTATTACTATCCGTGAATACCAATACTCAAAGCAGTCTAAGCAAACATTATGTGCCGAACATGTTAAATAAACACAATCCGGTATGTCTCTTATTAGGAAATCATAGATGTCAAAATAATTTCCCAAACCCATTGGTCCTATGTCGTCAATATTTTTCATTACATTATTTGCTAATGCTACCACACCTTCAAGATGAAGATCCAACAGTAATATAGATAACGCACTCCTTCCTTCGGCGTACTTCCCACCACAAATTGCGAAGATTCCATATGCAAATTTTGCGGCAACTAACTCTTCTGCTGCGGATTTCATGAGGTTTAAACTATGTTCTGATGGCCCATCACTCACAGAAATTTGTATTCCTTCCAGGTATCTAATTGTCGGGTTTTCTGCTACAACGCATTTTTTTGAAAAACTTGCAGTACACAGAGTCTTCTATTGCAAGCCATGGTTGTAATAGGAATTCGTGTAGATTTGCTAGCTTTAGGAGTTCTGTGTAAAGTGCAGTTTTTGCTCCAACTTTACCACTTGCTATAAAAGGACTAAGACCTCTAAACCCTTTTGCACCGACACGTTTGATGATTTCACGTAATACTTCATTTGGAAGAGAACCCATTCTCCAACTATTGTTTCTAAACTTTTAATTAAGCTCTTTTGTTTCACATTCACTATAACATATATATAGTTAATATGGAACAGGTGGTTGCTCTTCACGTTTTGTGAATACACACGACATGAATAGTGGGTTTTGTTTGGCCTATCATGTTTTTTGTTTTTTTTTAAAATCTGTTTAAGGCAAAGTATCTAAAATTTGGGCCTTTTAGTACCACTTTCCTAAATGCCAAATTACATTAATGTACACTAATCTATAAGCCCACAATTTAAATCTATGTTGTGTCCCGCATGATGGCAACAATCTCGCAACTTGCATTTTTGACGTGACTTTACAACTTTTTCTGTAACGTGTTTCAGTTTTCAAAACAGACTTTAATATTTGAACGTAACAGTGAAAATCGGAATAATAAGTGCATTTTGTTTTGTTTCAATCTAAACTACGGTGTACTGTTTTTTTCTATTCACCAACAATGATAACAAAAAGTGCTATTCGTAAGTCATTAGGTCTTCCACCGCTGACAGCTTCGCCACCACCATCACAGAATCCAGAGGAGTCTAGAGAACCGATTATAGACGATCAAGTCACTCATTCTATCGGTTTAGAAGAAAAGGGCATACACTCAACTCCGAAAGTGAAATTTACCGACATGCACAAAGAATTGGAGAATTCTATTGCAGGCAATGATTGTTCGTCGGAGTCTTTCACTGTAGGGAATCTAGAAACAGCTCTCATTCTGTTTTCAAAACCTAATCTACAGAAGATTCCGTCCTCAGATTATGTTGACCTCACCCAATATTCAGACACATCTAATGTGCCCATTCCTGGTGTTGAAGAAACTATTTCGTCGCGTCTCCGTAAATGGAAATGCAAGAAATCAGAAAGAAAGCAAAATATTTATAAAAAGACAAAGGTCGACAACCAGTCTTCTTCAACTCATGTCGATATGGATACTTCTCGCATAAATTCTTCTGAAGTGGATGCACGGTACAAGGTAAATCTGATTTTTTATTTTGATATTTTACAAGGCATCTATATAATAATCTATTTGTTTATATAGTTATTATTGTGTTTGGATATATAACATCCAGTGTGATTTCTGATGTAAAATTTTAGTGATACTATTTCTGTTTGAGGTTAAATGTTCAGAATCTGATTAGGTTGAAACATGTTTCCGATTAAGTTAAAATGTTTATTTGTCTCGTTACATTAATGTTTATATATTTTTCAAATGTGTTAAAACTGTGATTTCCTGTTTTATTTTATTACATTCTTATTATGTAGATATATTTTTTAAGTTTAGTTATTGTATTATGTTCTTACTGTTCATTTTCCTGTTTCAGTTATTGCTTTCAAAAAATCACATTGATGAGGTATCAATTACTGAAACAAATGACAAAACCGTTGAGAAATGGATAACTGAAGCTGGTCTGATATCGAGCGTTTCTTTCCCAAATGCCTTGAACCAGAATTGGTTCTAGAATTCTGGGCAAATTTGCCATCTGTTTCATCCAAGATTAATGTTGTCCATGTTTTGTCAGAAGACACAAGTAAGAGTTTTCTCCAGAGAAGATAAATGAACTCTTTGGCCTGCCTAATGTAACTGAAATCGAAGAGAACGATATGTTGGGCGCCGTTGCTGAAAGTTTTTTGGCTTTGATGTTTTCTAAGGAAGCTAAAAATAAACTGAAAGACATGACACCCGCAGAAGATTTCTCTCCAACACAAAGGGAATTATTCAAGTTCTGTTGTAAGAATTGGATGCCTACGTTGAATGAGGGCTATGTTCGACGAAAGCGTGTGCTTCTCATGTATCAGATTATCAACTAGCTGAAATTTAACCTTGGAAGAATCATTTACCGTCACATCATGCATTGATCTAAAACATTGGAGTCTAAATTCTATTTGCCTCACATTGGTTTGATCTACAGTCTGATGAAAGCTCAAAACCCTATTGGTGTGGATGAATTAGTTGCAAGGCCAATGAGGGGTCAATCAAAATTTTTTTCTAAGTCTTCTAAATCATCTGCAAGGCCTTCTAAGAAAACAAAAACAAAATCAGGTGCTTCAAACTCTGGTAATGCAACTGCTAAACTTGCGAGGTACAAAAAGTTTGTTGATAAGCTGTCTACTCTACTTCAGACTTTTAAGACTTCAAGTTTGTCGTTTACATTTGCAGATTGCTTCTCTATATTCAGTTTATTACTACACTAATAGATTTTATTATTTAGGTGAAACTTTCGCATCTGATGATGAAGCGTAAGAT
>OVBA01009113.1:0-11178 GCA_900406435.1 Lepidium aucheri | reverse complement strand
TGTTTTCATCTGAAACTGATCTCAAGTCCATTCTCAGGAGACAACCCATTAATTACAATGGCTAGCTGGTTCTCCTACAAAGATGAGCACCGATTGAGCCAAGGTTTTTCTTCTCTCAGGTAGCAGTTTAGATCCAAATACAAGACTTACCTCTTCAATACGCATCTGGAATGACCACTCGTCTGATTGCTCGAGAGTTGGGAGAAATAGAGGAAATCGATATACAACCAGAATCCATGTTAAGAGCCTCCACAATAAGAGTTAAAGTCAACATTAATCCATTTGACAGGCTCAAATTTTTCAAGCCTCTACGTTTTCAGAATGGAGAAAGACTTTTTGTCTTTTTTCACTATGAAGGTATCTCCAACTTTTGCCTAAACTGTCAGAAAATAACGCACGACACAACAATATGCTCGTACACTCCAACTCTCGAAGATTACTTGCATGATACCGAGGAAAATGTTTTGCCGCCAGAAATCTCAACAATTGTATCACAAATGGATCACCAAGCAATGGAGGTGGAAACTCTGCATCCAACTCCTCACGGCCAAGCTCTCAATCTCCAAACTCAAGTGCAAGAACATAGCCAAGAAGGTATTCAAGCACCAACAAATGATCAAAATGTTGAACATAGGCTACTCTTGACATGATCTTCCCACTCTCTACGCACTTTGGCCTAGACTTAGCTACTTCTACTTCTGGTACGCAAGCTGAACTTCAGATTTTGCTAAACCGAGAGTCTAAAAGGAAGCGCTACCCCGACTTTGCGGATACCTACCCAAACAAAACTCCACGCTCTTCTTAAAGTCCAAGTAAAAGGATCTTTGGAATCTATTCTTTTGGCAATCTACGTCAAATCAAAACTACTTGTCTTAGATTTGATTTTCTTTATAATGTTTTAATTGTTACTAAGCTTTCTATTATCTACTAGGCTACCTTATTAGTTGATGTTTGGTTAGAATTTCTGCTCTTTAATTTCTCCTATCTTTGCATAAACCTTAGATGTATAATCAATCTTTTGATCTGAATGAAAGTTATATTCGGAAAAAAAAAGAAATGGTAGATGGTTTAACATTTGATATTTTTTAATCAATAATTAATTTGCAAATAATAATTTCCTTTGACTATTGATTCCAGACATAGCGTAGAACAATAGTGTTTCCACGATTTGACATTTACCAAACCTTTCAATCACAGGAATCTCTTTCTCTGACTAACAGGTAGTACTGTATATGACTGATATTTAGCTAATCGAATAACATAACCCATGATTTTAGCAAATTATCATTCCAAAACTAGAAAAGCTTGCGCTTGACGAAATCAATGGACAACAAGGCTTCGTTAGCGAGTCTCTCGATCATGCCATTCCTTGTAAGCTGAGGGAAAAACAACCAACCACCGGTCACTACCACAAACCCAACCGTGAGCAGCCATGAAACAGTCGGACTCATCTTCCACCGCCGAATCAAACTCGTCCTCTTCACAGCTCCTTCTACGGCAGTGCAAACTCATGTAATACAAAGAAACACGTGACTTCTCCTGTAGGCAAGTCACGTGTATAATAGAAGAAGATCAGCTCGTGAACTATACCGGAGACTAGGAACGACGTAAGAACTCCCAAGAACAAGGCCTGATCAGAATTCATTCTCCGTTCTGCAATTCGACGCACAGGGACATAAACGGCCGGTCGGAGAATCGCAGGGACCATGAGGTTCCACCGACGACCCCAGAAGTCTTGAAGAGATGTGGCTAAGTATGGTTCGTTGAATTGCGGCTCGAGGTCGCACCCAAGATAGATACTAAGCAGAATTTTCAGCGGAGCTAAGAGAATTTCAAACTCTAAGTATATATGCAGAGAGTATAGAACCAAGAGAGCAGTCGCAGACATGTAACTTTTGTATTCATACGTTAGTAACAACACACCAAAGATGAAAACTTTAATGGTGTAAACCCATTTGGGGATTTGAGTTTGAGGTTTAGGATTTTGTTGAGGCTTGATGGGGAAGCACGTGAAGCAGATGAACTGAGAGACATTAGAGTGAATGGGGAAAAGAGGGCCTTGGTCGAAGGAGAAGAGGACAAGTTTGAAATTTGCAAGCCATGTGAGGGAAAACGCTGTAGAACCAGACAAGTGAGCAGAGGAGAGAAACAGAGGAAGAATAAGAAACAAAGCACAAACGGGAAGAACAGAGAGTAATCGAATGAATCCAGCTTTGATTTTGGTTGATAAGTAGTAACAATAAGATGCAGAGATTATTGCAGAAACCCAAACCTTTATGAAGTTTTGAGTTCTTCTTCCATCTCTCTATATCTTCATGATTTTCCTATCTCTGAGAATTTTGACTTTCTAACAAGTGTATTTAAAGTAATGTACTAGGATTGAATCAAATTTTGGATTTAGGACCTCAATTATAGCGACTGGATTACGGTCATAATCTAATAATATAAAGTATGCTATTATTGTGGAAGATCTCTAGAGATTTGATAGATATGCATATAATGAAACTATACTGAAATCATAGAGATAATAATTGGAAGATCTTTTGTAACATATTTTAGGAGGCTATAAATTCTTAATTATTAAGTTCAAATGAAACCATATAGAAACACAAAATAAAAACGAAAATTCGTAAATTCGTAAAAAAAACAGAAGAGAAAAATGTTTCCAAACATAAATTTCCTAACTTTTGTTTCAAAGTAAGTTTGATATAAAATATAATAAAAAAAATTCTTGAATATCTTGCGTTTGTCAATTGTTTTCTTCATGCTTAAGTCTTTCTATTTCTTCCACATATTTTGAATTTCGAGGTTTCCTTACAACTGAGAATTATTTGATCAATGAATGTGTGATATATAGACTGACGTTTCCAGTTTTAACATCTACTAGTAAAATAAGTAATCACTATTTTTTTTTTATAAAAGAAAGTAGTGACATAATATATCGACAGTATTATCCTCAAATTTCACAATCGCATTTCAGCCTTTAGGGAACAAAACATTCCAGAAGATAGTATCACTCTGCAACTATGGTTCACCATTGCATAACCGTAATTCTCTGTGATCGACTATTCTAGAAGAGGACGCTACTATCTGATTAGTTGTTAAAGGGTTGTTAATAGGCTTTGCAAAACCCAATTTTCTTATTTTGTTCAAGTAGATTCTAAGATGTGGGTTATACTAGTTATATTGCTTTTGTCTGGAATTTCAAACTTTTGACGTATTCTCTCCGGTCAAACTTCCGATACAATTTTAACATAACATTCAAGATCGGAATAATAAAATTTTAAAGAATCTTTAAATTTTTAGTAATAAACACTATAAAGTGGTGTAATTACTTATAAAATTTGAAGTCAAGTTGAATATGAAATATAAAACTAAAGAGTGCAACTTGAAAAAATACAAACGTACATATACAAAATAACTTGTATGTTATTGGGTTAAGGTTATTGTTAAGCTTTTATATAGTTTACAAATCCATGAGGCCATTACTATGTCTTACAAATTCGGTTTGAATTTTTGTAATCAATAAAAGTAACGAAGAAAAACTCCACTAAGTGAGAAGATCTTTCTCATTGATTTTGTATTATAATTACAAGATAATAAGTTTGTTATGGCTCTCATGACTCTATATAATATGACTTTATCAAAAGTTACAAATAACAATTTCTTTTCTTCACCCTCACAAAATTTGTTTTATAGAGAGTATAAAGTAGTATTTTTGGTTCGTAGATTCTGCAAATCAGTGACGCTTTTGTAGTTTAGTTGTGATTGTATCCTAGGATTCAAATGTTTAAATTACCACAAAACTATGGGAATTCTTTTGGATTCAGGAAAAAAAAGTTATCTTTTGACTTCATATAATTGTTTTTCCTTTAAATTGTTCTTAGAATTATTGGTTGATTTGATTCTTTTGTAAAGTGTTTATATCAATTAATTGTTCTTATTTGTGAGTCTTACCATCTCAATCCAAAAGATCTGATAATCAAATCAACTAATCTTTTTATTTTCGATTTTATAGAGGAAAATGAATCTCATGATTTGTTCTCTGTGTTCTTATTTTTTTGGTCTTTTTTGATCCAGAAAAGAAAGTAATTCGAAGATAAGTTTTGTTTGTGGTTAATTTTAGTCTAATTTAAGTGAACCGAATATTTTTTGGTCTAAGACGATTTACACTTAAACTAGATTGAATTTTGGTCTAAATTAAGTGAACTGGTTAATTTTGGTCCAATTCGATTTCAATCTTAACCAAAATCAATTTGGGTGATACCGGTTGAAATTAAGCTGCTTAAATAACTATGGTTTATCCTGGTTTTACTTGATTTTGTTTTGGACTATCAAACCAATTTCAAATTTTCTTCTTATTTTTACGTAACCATTACGATACGTACATCACTACAAACAAATATTTCTAAGCCACATTTCACTCATTTTCTTTATGTTCATCTTCATATGAAGATATTTTTGTTCTTTAAATTATGCTTTCATATTAGGTCTATTTTCTTCAATTATTATAAATCTCTCTCATCCCAAAATTATGTTATCAATTTCTGATATTCATATGGTCAATTATGATACCAACCCTCTTGCACCCAAACAATTATATGAGTTGATACTCTTGGGGAGTGGTCTACCATTGATTGTGCAAGAACCCATGGTTCTAAAATTCATAGAGGTAGATTTGTGTGCCATCGTTAGGGAGACCTACATAGCTAAAGAAAATCCAATGGAGTGGTAATACAACACAGGTGCTAGAACACAGATGTGTCAACCGCGATATGTTTTGTACTTACAAAAGGTACACAACCGATGACCTTCTTTTGATGGATAACATTACCCACTCTAAGATCGAAGGCGTTGGCCAAGTGGTCTTGAAGATGACATCAGGCATATAGATTACTCTCTCCAATGTGAAACATGTACCCGAGATGAGGGAAAATTGCAGGATTTTTGATGAGCAAACATGGATTTGACATCATTTTTTCATTGGATCAATTGATCATCCGAAAAAATGGGGTGTTTATTAGAAAAGGTTATGTCTCAAGAGGATTAGTCAAAATGAATGTCATGACAATCCACAAAAATGATAGGGCTTCGAGCTCTACAAATGGTGAAACCATCTCCAATGATAATAAGCATTCATTTGGTTATTTGGTTGAGTCTTTTAATCATTGGTACATGCAACTAGGACATGTGAATTCTAAATCTACTGTGAGATTGATTAATTTGAATGTAATTCCTAAATGTCCAATAAACAAAAACAAATGTGAAATATACGTTCAAGAAAAACTCATTAAAACACCATCACCTCAAGTCGAAAAAAATACTGAACCTCTTGGACTAATTCACACAGATTTATGTAATCTCAAATTAGTTCCTAGTCGAGGCAAATATTTTGTAACGTTCATAGACGATTGCACAAAGTATTGCTATGTATATCTTTTACATATTAAAGACAAAGTTTTGGAAAAATTCAAAGATTACAAACTTGAAGTTGAAAATCAACTATCACAAATTATAAAAATTGTTTGTAGTGATATATGAGGCGTATACAATGGTCCCTTCAATGTTTTTTGTCGAGAACATGGCATTATCCATCAAACTACAACTTCCTATTCACCATAGTCTAATGGCGTTGCAGAATGCAAAAACCAAACTATTAAAGAAATGATGAATGCTATGTTCCAAGAATCTGGTACACCCCAAAATCTGTGGGGAGAGGCATTGCTAACATCAAACTATATTTTGAATAAGATACCACATAAAGCTATGGGTAAAACGCCTTATGAGCTTTGGAAAGGTAAAATACCTTCGTACAAATACCTCAAAGTGTAGGGGTGTCTCGCAAAAGTTTCCGTACCACCTCCTAAAAAGGCCAATATAGGTCCAAAAGCCATGGATTGTATTTTCCTCGGTTATGCACACAATAGTAGTGCTTATCGATTTTTGGTATGGCATTCAGAAATTTATGATATTCACAAAAAATACGATAATGGAATCTCCAAATGCTTCATTTTTCAAAAATGTGTTCTTGTGTAAACAGATTCAATCCTTGAAACGGCCATGTGAAGAACCAAGCCCTCCCGATGCAAATGAGGCAAGAACATCTGGTACAAGCATACTAGATCCCGAGCCTATCATCGAACTTCATATAAGTAAACGCGCCCGAAAAGAAAAATCTTTCGGTAGTGATTCTCTAATGGTGCTGCTTTTAGAGAATGAACGTTAGACATTCTATGAAGCAATGTCCATACCTGACTCCATCCTCCAAAATCATACTTATAAAATCACTGACCTACCAGAAGGATTTAAAGCACTCAGAAGTAAATAGATTTTTAAGAAAAAATTAAAATTGGTGGCTCTATCGATAAATATAACGCTCGCCTTGTCGTACAAGGTTTTCGGCAAAAAGAAGGTTTAGATTTCTTTGACACGTATTCTCCGGTGATAAGAATCACTTCGATACATATGTTAGTCGCTATTTCCGCTTTACATGATCGAGAAATACATCAAATGGATGTAAAAACTGTTATTCTAAATGTTGATTTAAAGAAGAGATTTATATGAAACAACCAGAAGGCTTTGTCGCTCTTGGACAAGAACATAAAGTTTGTCATCTTGTCAAATCGTTGTATGGGCTTAAGCAAGCACCAAAACAATGGCATGAAAATTTTCACAATGTCATGATGACAAATGGGTTTAAAATCAATGAATGTGATAAGTGCATATACATTAAACAATCTTAGAGTGCATATGTTTTGTTGTGTCTCTACGTTGATGACATGCTCATTCTCGGTAGTAACAAAGACATAATCCAACAAACTAAGAACTTGCATAATAGCCAGTTTGACATGAAAGACATGAGTCTTGCAAATGTCATTCTCTACACGTACCACTGAAGGTTACACTTTATAATAATTCATTACACAGAATAAATTTTGTAACGGTTTAAGAATTACACAAATGGTACCGTGAAAACTCTTGTGGACCCTCACCTTCACCTAACCAAAAATTTGGGTGAAGCAGTCACACAGATTGAACATGCGTGTGTCATTGGTAGTCTCATGTACTTGACTAATTGTACTAAACCAGATTTAGCACATGCCATCAATGTATTTAGTCGTTATACCAGTAATCCTGGTCATAAACACTGGAAAGGCATAACTAGAGAATTGAATTACTTACAATATTCTAAAAGTTATGGCTTGCACTACGGTAAAGAACCGACTGTGCTTGAAGGATACAATGACGCCAATTGGATTTCTGATTCCAAGAATTCCAAGTCCACAAGTGGATATGTTTTTACTTTAGGCGGTGCTGCAATATCTTGGAAATCTTCAAAACAAATTCTGTTGGTTCGATCAACCATAGAATCAGAGTTCATTGCTCTAGACAAAGCTGCAAAAGAAGCAGAATGGCAACATAAATTTTTAGAAGATGTTCCTATGTGGGAAAAACCAGTCCCTGCTATTAGACTACATTGTGATAGTCAATCGGCTATTGCTCGTGCTCATAATACTCTCTATAACGGTAAGTTTTATCACATTCATCGATGACACAAAACCATCAGACATTTGGTTTCGAGTGGTGTGATCAGAATTGATTACATTAAGTCTGCTAATAACTTAGCAGATCCATTTATAAAAGGCCTTGCAAGACACCAAGTGCTGAAATTGTCTAAAGGAATGGGTTTTAAGCCTGTTGACACAACATCTATATGGTGGATACCCAACTTATGTGACTGGAAATCTCAGGAGATAGGTTCAATGGGACAACTAAGTCACATAGATTGTTATCAAAGCACGAAATTACCATTCCTAAACAATAATCATCGTGTCTAGCAATAAACATTAAGGTTAAGCGATGCTTTTAATGATCACAATAGCTTTGATATATCAGTGGAGTCGCAAATGATACTTCTTAAAATAATGATATTACATGAATCACCTAGTGAATGTGAAATTAGGCCGTTTCTAAGAGAATTTATCCAGGAGAAGTCTCTAAGTTCACTCATAAAATTACCAAGCAAGTTCAAGGCAACAATGAACACAATAGAGAACCTACTACTCTACCAAAAATAACACTACGTTATACATGTTGTCTCGGTTTACATAGAAATCCAGAAAGTTCAAGACATTATATTCACTTTCTGGCCAAGTAAATCCGATAGATATTAACTATGAATTGTTCAAGCTTGAAAAATACTACTAGCTCAAACATAGTGGTTTTTGGTCTAAACTCTCATCAATCATTTTTATTGAGTCAGTCTAGTCTTTCAAGCCAGTATATTCCTTCGCGTCTATAGAATTCGTCGCTTATTTCTTTCATGCGCCATATTTCTATTCATGTGGGGGATGGTTGGAACTTTAACTTTTTACGTAATGACTCCGGTCAAACTTCAGGTGCAATTTTAACATAACATTCGACATCAGAATAATCAGATTTTGGAATATTTAGATTCTTAGTAATGAGCACTACGAAATGGTGTAATTACTTATAAAATTTGAAATCAAGTTGAATATGAAATGTAGAGCTAAAGAGTGCAGCTTGAAAAAATACAAACGTACATATACAAAATAACTCGTATGTTATTGAGTTAAGGTTATTGTTAAGCTTTTATATAGTTTACAAATCCATGACGCCCATTACTATGTTGCTTACAAATTCGGTTTGAATTATTGTGTAATCAATAAAAGTAACGGTGAAAATAAGTGAGAAGATCTTTTTCATTGATTTTGTATTATAATTACAAGATAATACTTTTGTTATAGCTTATGACTCTATATAACGTAACTTTATCGAGAGTTACAAAAAGCAATTTTCTTTTCTTCACCCTCATAAAATTTGTTTTATAGAAGTATAGAGTAGTGTTTTTGGTTAGTAGATTCTGTAAAAGAGTAAGTTTTGTAGTTTAATTGTGATTGTATCCTGGAGTTCAAAGACTTAAATTACCACTTCATTGTGAGAGCTCTTTTGGATTCAGAAAAAAGAGTTATCTCTTGAGTTCACATAATTGTTTATCCTTTAAATTGTTCTTAGAATTATTGGTTAGTTTGATTTTTTTGTGAAGTGCTTATATTAATTAATTGATCTTATTTGTGAGTCTTACAACCTTTACCTAGCTTTTGCTTTGGTTTAATTTAATGCAAAAAAAATTATCAAGAAGAAAATAACATTGTTTTAGAATATATCTTATATATTAAAGCGGGACACACTTTCATTTTAACTGTGTTATAAATTTTAGGATAAACTTAACATATGGTTTGTAACAACCCTTAAAAATAAAACTATGATGGATTTTGTTACAAATTTATATATTTAAATTTAAAACTAATAAATATTTAAAGGTTCGAACCCTATAAAGCCTACCACCCTCAGAACCCGAGCAGTCAAAGTCGGCAGTCGAAAAACCAAAAAACAAAAAGGAAACAAAATTAACAAAAATATATATGTTACAAATTCTGTTCTTGACTCGGTTTAAGTTTGGGTTTGGACTCGGTTTTCCAAGTACATAGATTTAAGACCCATATGTGGTATTTTTTCGGGTTTGGTTTCTCTAATTGGACACTTTAGTTCTTTTGATTTAAGACTTACTCAAATATTTTTATTTTTTGGATATAGTTCGGTTCAGTATAGATCGAGTACGGGGTTAAAGGTATTTTTATATAAAATTTTAGAAATAAAAACAACAATAATAAAAAACTTTAGAAAGCTAAAATTTGGTTCTTGATTTTGTTCCGGTTCGGGTTCGGGTTCGGTTCTGCTAATACGGATTAATTTTGGTTCGGGTTATCATCTTTGAATCAACATGTCAAAAACAATATTCTCAAATATCAGCACGGGTTTAACAACTTAAAAATAAATTTGAAAAAAATAATCAAATCCCTCGTTATAACACGGGTATAATCCTAGTGATGTAATAAAAAAAACGCATGTACTAAAAAAAACTTTAGTTTTATTCATTTCAACAATTTAGTTTAATATAATTTCACCAATGATATAGAGAACTGCAAAATATTAATAGTCAAACAAACATAGTCTGCAATTAATTTTATATAGGAATTTGTTACATTATAGTTTTTACTTTTTTGTCAGGTAAAAGAAAACAGATTATAGTTGAAACAAAGTAAAAATATCTTAAACTTTGATTTGATAACATGAATTAGCGATTGATAACCCAAATGGCAGAAAATTTGCGCATGAAGAAATCAATGGACAAAAGGGCTTCGTTAGCGAGTCGTTCGATGATGTTGCTCCTTAAAAGAGGAGGAAAAAACAACCAACCACTCGTGACAACCACAAAGCCCACCGTCAGTACCCGTGACACCAACGGACTCACGTTCCACCAACGCCGCATAAACGTCTTCTTCATTGCCTTTTCCGCGGCCGTGCAAACTCCATGTAACACAAAGAACAAAGTGACTTCTCCTGTAGGCATCTCACGGGTCATATGGAAGAAGATAAGCTCGTGTACCACACCGGAGACGAGGAACGTTGTGAAAACTCCCACGAACAAACTCAGATCCGAGTTCATTTTCCGTTCCGCGATTCGTCGCACTGGTATGTAAACGGCTGGTCGGAGAATCCCGGGGACCATGAGGTTCCAACGGTGATCCCAAAATTCTTGAAGAGAGGTGGCTAAGTATGGTTCATCGGCTTGTGGCTCTAGATCGCACCTAAGAGTGATAAAAACCAAAACTTTGACGAGCGTTAAGAGAAACTCAAGATCCAAATACATATGTAGAGAATAGAGAACCAATAGGACAGTCGGAGACATATATCCTTTGTATTCGTACATATGTAGCAAGACACCAAAGATGACAACTTTAATGGCAAAAACCCATTTGGGGACTTGATTTTGAGGTCTAGGGTTGTCTTGAGGTTTGATGGGGAAGCAAGTGAAGCAAATTGTTGGTACCAGTCCCAAAAGTTTGAAGAGGCCCAATAACGAAGAACAAGAGAAGGTGGGTCGAGCCGAGCAGGTGGCAAAGCGAGCCTCATAACGTCTGAGGGGCGAGCACGCGAANCCTAAAATCAAGGAGGAAATCTCGGAGAATCTCGAGAGGATCTTCTCCAAAACCCTAGAGCAAAAGCCTATAAATAATAGTCCAAAACCTAGGAATAGGTAAAAAAAAAAACGGGAGAGAAAAATCCTAGAGCTTGAAAGATTTCTTTCGCCCT
>OVBA01009112.1:0-11179 GCA_900406435.1 Lepidium aucheri | reverse complement strand
ATAGATTCATCCTTATCTAAATCTAACTAGAATCTTCTTTGAGCATATCTTCTCTCTAAACTTCGTTTTTTAGAGATATCTTCTTTGAGCTTATCTTCTCTCTAAACTTCCTTTTTTAGAGATGTCTTAAGCTCGAAGCTATTGAAGCTTATCCAACATTCTCCTTCTAAGCTTCAAGTCTTCCTTTGAAAAGTCTTGAACTCCGATCAGACTTCTCATCTCTTTGAACTTGATCCTAGCAAGGGCTTTTGTTAAAATGTCGACTCTTTGTTCTTCACTCCGAACATGCTTTATCTCGATTTGGTTGTTTTGTATACACTCTCAGATAAAGTGATATCTCTTGTGTATGTGCTTTGATTTTCCATGAAAAATAGGATTTTTTGTGAGCTCTATAGCTGATCTATTGTCGATGTTAATCTCTGTTTTTATGCTCTCCTTTCTCGTGATTTCTCCCATCAAATCCTGCAACCAAATAGCTTGTTTCGATGCTTCTGTTGCTGCCATAAACTCTGCCTCACATGATGGTAAAGCAACTGTGTTCTGTTTTTGGGAGCACCATGTTATCGGTGTTTCTCCTAAGTAAAAAACATGCCCGGTTGTGCTTCTTCCATCATCATTGTCTACATTGTGGCTGCTGTCACTATAACCAACAAGTCTCATCGAAACTCCTTTCTTAAACTTCAAGCCATAAGTGATTGTTCCTTGAAGATATCTCAAAATTTGCTTCAAAGCTTTGCCATGTGATTCTCTTGGTTTTTGCATATATCTACTTACTACTCCAACTGAGAAAGCAAGATCAGGTCTTGTATGCAAAAGATATCTTAGGCATCCTACTCTTCTTCAAAATATTGTTGCATCTATTTCTGGATCATCTTTATCTTCCTTTGAAAGTTTAAGCCCAAACTTTATCGGTATTAGAGTTGAATTGCAATCTTCCAAGTTAGCTTCTTGTAATATTTTCTTTGCATAAGCTTCTTGTGTCAACGTAATTCCCGCTTTTGTTTGTTTCACTTCAATGACAAGGTAATATGTGAGTTTTCCTAGATCTGACATTTCGAACTTTGTAGACATAGCTCTCTTGAAGTCGTGTATGATCTTAGTTGTTGAACCAGTCACAAAGAGATCATCAACGTAGACTGCAATCATAAGTGGATCCATACCTTCTTCCTTCCTATACACAGAACTCTCCTTGGAACATCTTTCAAATTTCAGTTCCTTTCAAAATGTGATCTAGTTTAGTGTTCCAAGCTCATGGAGCTTGTCGTAGTCCATAAAGAGCTTTTGTGAGTTTGAAAACTTTATTTTCTTCTCCCTTCTTTTCAAACCCTTCCGGTTGAGTCACAAAAACTTCTTCGTTTAACTCTCCATGTAAGAATGCCATTTTAACATCCAAGTGATGTATCTCCCATTCCTTTGAGGCAGCAAAACCAACTAACAAACAGATTGTTTCAATTCGAGCAACCGGAGCAAAGACTTCATCGAAATCAATTCCCGATTGTTGAGCATAACCCTTTGCTACTAACCGAGCTTTAAACTTGTGGTTGCTCCCATCAGCACTACGTTTGATCTTAAATATCCACTTTAGACCAATAACTTTAACACCGAGAGGCTTGTCAACTAAAGTCCATGTTTTGTTTTTGTTGATCGACTTAATCTCTTCTAAGCATGCTTTGTTCCATTCTTCCGAATTCTTTGCTTCTTCAAAGTTCATTAGTTCATTTTCCATTGAGAGCAAGAGTCGTTCACAACCTGAGTTTATCATAAGAGCATAATCACTTAGATAAGTCGGAGGTTGTGATGATCGAGTTGATCTACGAAGTGGCTGAATCATATCATGTTCATCTAGTGTTTCTTGTTCTGGTTCTGTTTCCTCTGTTTCAATTTCTGGTTCAGAATCCCTTGTGTCATGACTTTCAGATTCCGGATCATCTCTCTGGTTTCGTGAACCATAGCCATTGTTTTGTAATTCTCCCCAAGTCAATGCAAACTGGCCAGGACTTCGTGTGTCATCTTCTTGCTCTCCCTTCAAATTCCAACACTTTAGTTCATCGAAAACAACATGTTTGCTTATAACAATCTTCTTCGTTGTCAGATTATAAAGTCTATAGGCTTTTGATCCAGGTTCAACACCTAAGTGTATCAGACATTGTGATCGATCTTCTAACTTCTTTAGATGTGTTGACTCAGTTTTTGCATAAGCTATACATCCAAACACTCTTAAATGACACACTTGGCTTCTTGCTCCTTAAGCTTTCATAGGGAGTTAGTTTATGCAAAGCTCTTGTTGGTGATCGATTTATCAAATACGTTGAATGTCTAACACCTTCTCCCCAAAAATAGTTTGGAACTTTCATTGCTTTGAGGACACTTCTTGTTTTCTCCATCAACGTACGGTTTCTTCTTTCAACAACTCTGTTTTGTTGAGGTGTATAGGGAGCAGTTAGTTGCCTTCGAATCCCATTTTTCTCACAGAATTTCTTAAATTTGTTTGACATAAATTTACCTCCTCTATCTGTCCGAAGCATAGTTATAGGTTTCTCTAACTCTTTCTCAATTAGTACCTTGAACTCTTTAAATCTTGCAAAGGCTTCATTCTTTTCTTTAAGCAGAATTATCCACATGTATCGAGTATGATCATCGACAATCACAAAAACATACATATTCTGAGCTAGAGTTATCGGTGTGATAGGTCCACATATGTCTGCGTGTAGTAGTTCTAATGCCTTTGAAGCTCGAAATTGAGTTGCTTTTGGAAAACTAAACCGAGCTTGTTTCCCAACTAGACATGAGTCACACACTTGTTTTTCTTCTTTGATCTTAGGCAATCCGTAAACCATGTTTTCGGTTGTCATAGCTTTCAATGTCTTAAAACTCAAGTGTCCAATTCGTGCATGCCATCTCCAAGAATCCTCATTGATTCGTGTATACAAACAGATTGGTTTATCTATCTCAAGCTTAATCTTATACAATCTGTTTGGTGATCTAGTAACCTTAAGTAGTAACCTTCCACTTGGATCGTACATTGCCAAAAATCTTGTTCCATTATGATTTTACACCCAGCTTCGGTAGCTTGTCCTAGACTCTCAGTATATTGTTCTTTAGCTCAGGGATGAAGTAAATATCAGTCATGAGTTTTTGCTCTCCATTCTTTGCTTGAAAATGTATTGATCCTTTTCCTTCGATTTTAACATATGAGCCATCACCAAATTTAACCTTCCCTTTGATCCTTGTGTTTATCTCAGAGAAAAACTTTTTCTCTCCAGTCATATGGTTACTAGCACCGTTATCCAAATACCAAAACTCTTCTTTTTTGTCTTTGTTTTGATACTTTTTCGGATCAACATTCTCTTCATTGAGGTATTTGACTTCATGCATATACATTGTCTCCTCTGATTCATCTGCTTTGGATTCAACTTCTTCTACTTTGTTGACTTCTTCCATCTTCTTCTTTCTTTCAGGAGATATGGAAGCAAAGTGTCCTTTCTTGTCACACCGAAAGCATATGATATTAAACCTATCCATTTTATCTTTGCTTTTCTCCCTCGAGTTCGAACCAGCTCTACCCTTTCCTCGATTATTTCTTTGTCCTCTTGAACTATCATTCTCGGTATTCGAATACAAGAGATTGTATTGAGACTCATCCTTGCTTTCTTCATCCGCAATTCTCTCTTCGTAGGCTTTAAGTCTCCCTACAATGTCCTCGAAACCAGTCTTGTTCAAATCTAATACTTGTTCTAATGAGACTGTCATGTGTGTGAACTTGTTTCTCGGCAAAGCATTGAGAAACTTTTTCACTAATTTAGGTTCTTCAAGTGTTTGACCTAGAGCTGCAGCTTTTGATGCAATCTCCTTCATCCTTTCTGTGAAAGCATCAATGTCTTCGGTCTCTTTCATTCGAATCTATTAAACTCGGCCATTAGAGTTTGTAGCCTTGCTTCTTTGACTGTTTATGCTCCTAGATTCATTGCTTTAATTGCTTCCCATAATCCTTTAGGTGAGTCTTGTTCTCCAACTTGCAAGATCAAATTTTCTAGAATAGATTGGAATAAAAGTGTTGTGGCTAAGTGATTTTTTTCTTCTAAACTTGAGCCAACATTGATTGTTTCCCAGACTTTGTGCACTTGAAGAACCACCTTCATCTTCATCGCCCACACCGTGTGATTTGTGGATGATAGCATCGGACACAATACCGAAGATGGGACTGAATCTTTCTTCACTGATTTCACGTCGTCTCCCATTGTTTGTGATTAAGCTAATCACAATTTCACAAGTCCAAAGCTTCGAACCTTGAGTTCTGATACCAAATAAAGTGATCTTAAGAACAATGATTTGTGTAAACTCTCTTATTATTGCTTTTAAACTTCTCAAAACTAAACAACAATCAAGTTTGTATTGCTCTCAACTTAAGAAATCACATACTGATTTCTATAAGTATTTATAGAGAACTTGCTCCATTAAATTCTCTAAAACATAATTTTATCCTAATAGATTCATCCTTATCTAAATCTAACTAGAATCTTCTTTGAGCATATGTTCTCTCTAAACTTTCTTTTTTAGAGATATCTTCTTTGAGCTTACCTTCTCTCTAAACTTCCTTTTTAGAGATGTCTTAAGCTCTAAGCTATTGAAGCTTATCCAACAAATTTAAATTATGCTCTGTTCAGTTCGAGAGTCTACAAACTCGGTGCAGTCGATGCAAAAAGTAAAAGATCAATTTCTAAATCTAGGAATTTTTTTTCTTTTAGATATGGAATCTTTAAAATTTTGTCAATCGGTTTTTACGTAGAAACTGAATAAACATTACAAATTACGGATTGTTTTGCAAATTCCCTATGTTTTGTGTTTTTTTGGTAGGTATGTAATTAAGAACTTTAGTGCTTTTGGTATTGGTACAAAACTTAGAAATTGAAAACTAATAAAAGAAAATTATGATCAGTTCAGTTTAGTTTGGTTTGAAGAATTAAACTATGTCCAGATACATGAGTTTTAATCAGTTGTAGCAATTAGTTATTTTTTACGGTCAATTAAACTTTATTTAGCTTGAGAAACCTTTATCGTTTGATACAACAGATTGTAAAAAGAGTGGGCAGTCATCATAAATACACCAAGGTAACGAAGAAGAAACGATAGTCTTAGCTAGTAAATCAGCAAAGCTGTTTTTATACCTTGGTACATAGTTAAATTGGATGCTCGGAAAATGTTGAACCCATTCATGTATTGTGGCGACATATGTCTGCAATCGGAGATTTGGCTTGGGTGAGGTTAAAGATTTATAAAAAATGGAGCAGTTTTCCTCAAAGATAGAATGTGTATATCCTTTAGTCGATGCCACTCTCAGAACCCAAATTAGCGCAGTACATTCACCCTCTTCAACCGTGTGGCGACCTTGGAATTTTTACATACCACCATTGATGAAATCTCCATTAGAATTACGAATCACATATTCCATACCCGAATGTTGGCTGCCATCATAATGCGACACATCATAGTTACACTTCAACCAGTTTGAGGGAGGGCGCTCCTATCCCGTATTTTGTGTTGTGACCCAATTATGTTGCATCACTGGCAAAGAGGAATTACAATCCTGATTGCCTCGATTTAACCATTCCTATATGTCGAGAATGGCTTTATCCAAAGTGCCCGTAAAAGGAGGAGAGGTATGACCATAGACCAACTGATTGCGACTTTTCCAAATACGCCAAAGAAGCCAGAATGGAAGATAACGAGCAAGTGAAGAAAGTTAAGTATTACAAGTATAAGAGATGAGGTGATTTAATTTCTTAGTAATCGACACCTAGGAGTCACTTATAACTTGTAACGGCATACTGGACACACGCCATATAGCAAGAGCATATGGACACATAAATAGGGCATGATTTGTGGTTTCAAAATCACCACATCATCTCAAATATTGATCCAAGGTAGCTATATTACGCTTCCATAGGTTTTCAACCACTCCAATAGCTCCCGATCCCACACGCCATAAGAAATGTTTGATTTTGGGTACAACCGGAAGGCGCCAGAGGTTTTTAGTAAATTCCGAGAAATTAGCTAATGGTGCTTGTGTAGAAGTTTCAGACCTAAATATCTTAGTGGCTAATTGATACCCCGAATTCACAGTATAATGGCCATCCGGATTAGTCTCCCATAAAATCGAATCGTAGGTAGGTGTAATGTGGAGGAAAATCTTTCTAATCTCATGGTGGTCTATCAGATCTATGTACTTTGATAGCGCCATATCACACCGGGAGGAATCAATAAGAAGACTTACCGGTAGTGATGTAAACATATAGTGGTAATAGCTTCGCTGGACGGGGAGGAATTGAAGGTATCCAAGCATCTTCAGCTATAGCGAGTGAAGTTCCATCACCTATATTAACTCGTAAACCCTATGCTAATAATTCTCTTACATATAATAAGGATGTTCAGCCATATAAAGGTCGAGCACCACTCTTAGCCTTTAAGAGTGAACTCGTTGGAAAATATTGTGATTGAAGGATGCGATGTAGAAGACTATTTGGTCGAGCAATGAGTTTCCACACATGACCAGCTAATAATGCTTGGTTTAAAAGTTGTATATCTCAAAATCCAAGGCCCTCAAAGTGTTTACTTGTTCTCAGTTTACTCCATGCAACCCGTGGGAGCCGAGTAATAGTCCATGTTTGGCCCCACCAATATCGGAAAATAAGTGTATTAATCTCTTTTGTTAAACCTGTGGGTAATCAGAAGTATTCATTGTGCAAACCGGCATTTCATATGCCACTAACTTAAGAAGAGTTACCTTCCCGCATTGAGATAAATACTTATTCTCCCAACCATCGATCCAGGACTTAACCTTATCTACAATATACTATAAATGTGATCGTTTTCTTCTACCAAATTGCTCCGGTAAACTAAGGTACTTATCACAACCGCCCGTACAAGAAATTTGTAAATACCGCTGTAATTTTACCCGTGTAGCTCCAAAAACTCGCTGTCCAAATGTGATGGAGGATTTTGCCATATTGATTTGTTGTCCCAAAGTCGCTCATAATCCATTAATATTTTTTGTAATTGGGTGGCATTCTTCATGTCTGATTTGAGGAAGATAAGTGAATCATCCGCAAAAAGCAGATGAGTTAGAACCGGGCCGCCATGACTAATATGTACACCTTCTAATTTTCACGAATCTTGGGCCGATGAGAGAAGGGAGCTCTAAATAACTAGGTATGGGGAGAGGGGATTGCCCTGTCTCATACCACATAAAGGACTAAAGCGATGATAAGGAGAACTATTAACAAGCACCAAAAAAGATACCATGGAGACACAAGCAGTTATCCAGTTGATCCAACGTGTATGAAAGCCTTTCTTTTGTTATACCGCTGTCAAAAATTGCCATTATAGCCGGTCATAAGCTTTACTTACATCCATTTTGACAGCCATGTAATTAGATGAAACACTTTTATTGACTCGCAGTGAATGAAGGACTTCATGTGCAATCATTATATTGTCCACCCTGTTATGAATGCAGCCTGATACTCTGAAACTAGATCAGGAAGTATTGGTTTCAAACGTCGTACCAGGATTTTAGAAATTGCCTTATAAATAACACTGCACAAGTTGATCGGCCAAAAGTCTTGCATGTGTTCTGGGTTGCCAACTTTCAGAATTAGACACAAATTTGTGTGATTCCATTCCGTGGGCATGATTCCGGAGTCGAAGAACTAGCAAACTTTAGAAATGACGACAGACCCAATCGTTGACCAATGCTTTTGATAGAATGCAGTGGTAAATCCATCTGGACCTGGAGCTTTAGATGCACCAATTGAAAACACGACCTCGCGTATCTCAAGTTCAGAAACATCACTTATAAGATTCGAGTTCATATGTTTACTCACCACCGGTATAATAGCATGCAAAGTGGAGTTAAGATTCGGTGCATCGGAACAAGTAAAGAGCTCTGCAAAGTAGCCCTCGGCCTCTCCGACAATATGGGCATTACCATAGACAAAGTTACTATCTAAATCTCATATGCGAGTTATTCTATTATGGGCTACCCGAGTCCATGTTGCTGCATGAAAATATTTTGTGTTATTATCACCTTAAATTAGCCACTAATTTTGACTCTTATGGTTCTAGTATGACTCCTCTTGTAAGTATGCTTCTCATAGCTTTTGTCGTAATTTATGGAGTTGGTCAGTTGTAGTTGTTGGCAACTGTTGTATTTGAACAATTTCCTTTGTTAATATGCGTATTTTCTTTGCTGAGTTTGAGATATTATCTCTGTTTCCACTGCGAGATCACTTGACGACTTGATTTGAGTCGTTGTGTT
Source organism: Lepidium aucheri (assembly GCA_900406435.1). NCBI lineage: Eukaryota > Viridiplantae > Streptophyta > Magnoliopsida > Brassicales > Brassicaceae > Lepidium > Lepidium aucheri. Next base: position 2,868 of record OVBA01009112.1, on the reverse strand, counting down.
AATGTAAGGTTCATCTGAGTGATATACCTCCATTTTACAGGTTTTGAGTTCATTAACATACCTATTTTTAGAGTTTTTTGTCTGTGTTTTATGTTACTTTTAGGTGGAAAACGTAGTAACTAGGATTATTGGCATTTGAGCATCGTTTGGATGGTTTCGGAGAATTACTTGAAGTTTTCACGAAATAAACCTACAATTGATCAATCAACACAAGGATCGATCGATCACACCTTCTTTCTAGACCATTGCTCGACCTCACGATCAACCTGACATGTTGGAGATCGATCACACAAAAATCAATGATCGATCGATCCCCACACTTATTGATCGATCAACGTGCATCCAAAGAAAATACCTAATTTTCCTTTTTTGCACCTAATTCTCAGGACATATAGATACTTCCATTTTCTATTTCTTTTAACGTACAGTTCATAATTTACATAGAACTAGAGAGCTATTCTGTAAGCTAGAGAGAGAGAGAGAATTCAACATTGAGAAGAATCTCTAAACACCCTTTTTATATTTTTATGCAATTTCAGTTTATTTTCATTACGTCTTTTGTATCAATCCAAATCATGTCTGAGTAGTTCACCAATAAGGTTTAGGGTTTCTAGGTATTTAAGGATCAATGATTAGGGACAAATAGAATTGAATCTAATAAGAGTATTCTCTATCTAATTCTTGTGCTTAATGCTTAGAGTAGCTTAATCAACTAATCTATGAACCTAGGTTGTTAGCATTCCAAAAGCTTGCTAGGAATCTGAACTAGATTAGATGAGTAATCAATCCTAGACCGTGATAGCTGATGTTTAGGTTGATTGTGGATAGTTGAACCTACTTGTTTAATGCCTATTCATAATTTGGAACCAACGAGAGTTAGGACCTCTAGATTATCGATTAGAGTTTCGAGTGCTACGAGAGTAGGCTTGTTATACCTTTCTGTTCAAGTCAAGAATTGAGCTTAAACATTGTTCCGAATAGTGTTCCTAATTAGATTCCTACCTCCCAATGAGTACCCTATGTCTGGTGGTTTTTATTATATAGTTCACATCGTTTAACTTGCTAGTAAATCACCAAAATCTGATTAGTATAGCTTGAGAAATATAGTCGATAGTCAATAGTGCAACACTTGATTCTTTGTGGATACAATCCTTAAGTACTACTACTTCATTGATGTGCACTTGCAGTAGATTGCTTTAGGTTAAAACCTGACCCGCATCAAGTTTTTGGCGTCGTTGCCGAGGAATCAATTAGTTGCCTTTTGATTAAGATTTGCTTTCAAGTCTATATTCTTTTGCTTACTTTTGTTTTTGTTTTTTTTTTTATTTTTGTTTTCATTTTAGGTTTATGCACCGAATGAGTCAAGGTTCAGACAATCTACTTAGTTTGAATAACAAAGAACTTGCTAGAGTTGAAAGAGAAAACCGCAGAGCTAGAGCAATGAATCAGGAAAACCAGTAGGATCCTCAGGATCATGAATCTTGGCCAACTGTTCCGAGAGATTAGGATGTTCAGCAAACGGTTGAACAATTGCAGAGAGATTTGGATATGCTTAGGAAGCAGCAAGAACAGCCTCGGCAACGAGCCATAGGTGATATGGATACACCTCACACATACTATCAGAATAGGTCTGCTATTCACCCTCCACCTATCCAGAGGCAAGATTATGAGATCAAACCTCAGCTGATTGGATTAGTGAAGCAATATGTCTTCAACACTCTCCCAAGAGAGAACCCTATGCATCACATCGAAAATTTTTCGGACATGTGCAGTATCATGAGTTTGATTGGAGTCCCTGCGGACTATGTGAAGTGTAAGCTATTCCACCATTCACTTTCTGATAAGGCTTATAGATGGTTGCGTTCTTTGCCTCCAGGTTTGTTGACTACATGGGCTGAAGTTAGAGCCGCCTTCTTGGATCAGTTCTATACTAAGTCAAGGACTGCAACATTGAGAAGCAAGATCTCAATGTCTCAGCAACGTTTTGGTAAGTCTTTGCATGAATCTTGGGAGAGATTCAAGGAATACCAACAAGACTGCCCCCATCATGGCTATTCGGATGAGCAGCTGCTCAACACATTCTATGGAGGAATAGATTGGGAGTATAGGAACGCTTGAATGCTGCTACCAATGGAGATTTCATGACAAACACAAGGGATGAAGCCTTCACCCTCATCGATAACTTGGCTGCAAGTTCAGGGAACCATTGTCCACAATATGATCAAAGCAAGAAGGTCAATAGTGTGGAGATTCAGAGAATCGATGAGATTTCTGAGAAGCTTGACATGCTTATCAAAGAAAGCCATGGAGAAAACCAAGGAGTGCATCAGCAGGATGACACTAGTGAAGTCGATCAAGTTCAGGTTGAGTCCGATATGTCTGAAGATCAGAAAGAAGTTGATTATGTTAATTGGAAAAATAGGGGACAGGACCAGAACTATCTCTCATACAGGAGCACCAATGTCGAGAATCCACAGGACATCGTCATGCCACCTACAATGATGCCACAGGGATCACCTTTTAAGGGTGAAGCGTTTGTGCAGAATTCAGGAGAGAGATGGAACAATCAAAGGTTGAATTCAGGAGCTGGAGATTGGCGAAAACCTTACAAGCCTTACACACAATAGGCGACACAGTAAGCTACTTCATCTAGAAGTTCTAATGTTGAGATCAAAGCTCTCATTTAACAGCTTGCATCCGATCACTAAAAGTCTATTAGGGATCTCAATACTAAGGTGGACAACATTTACAACAATTAGAAAAATAAGTTTGAATCCGTCTCAGTACACTTGAAGAAGCTGGATACACAAGTGGCCCAAACTACTGAAGCTATGAGAAGGCCACAAGGAGCTTTACCGGGTAAAGTTG